>CM070626.1:65076750-65330863 GCA_036346255.1 Ampelocalamus luodianensis
TGCTTTTTAGGAACTAGACAGTTTAGGTTCTCAAAATTAGGTCTTGGTTACACCAATTTACTGCAACAATAGGAACATATCATGCCATTTTTAAAATTGTTGATCTGAGTAAAGAGTGTTTAAGAAGAATAAACATCCTCTAAAACACACACATAACAACTAACGGAGAATTGCAAATTTATCCATGTTATGCTGTGCAAGGAGGCAAAATTAGCCGGTTTCTTGCTGCAGGTGGATCCTATCCGCGAAGAATCAGATTCCTCGGCAGAGTGTTCTAGTATCTGTTACTGGACTTGGTGCCGCAATCAGATTCACTGACAGGGAAGCATAGTATCTGGTCCAACAGTGGTTTCGGTAAAAATAGCTATTCTAGGATAAACAAGAATGTAGAACGTTGCAAGTCCTGTGACGAGCAAGGTAATCTTGGATCGTCTTCATTGCTCGTCCTCAAAGATTAGCTACTGCAGTGCTGGCCAAAGAAAGATTTCTTCAACCATCCATCTCCAATTAGATAGATTTGGAGGATTTGGGGGGATCGAAAACCGAGCACCAGTCCATAAGCGATTTTGGTTTTGGGGAGAAATCGGCAACTCACACAAACCCTAATCTAAGTCCTCCTCCCAATACCCAAAGCCCAATCTCCATTGCTCCTACTTCCTCCTCCCAAAACCCAATCTCCGTTGCTCCTACTTCCTCCTCTTCGTCCAAGAGAGAAGAAGTGGCACAACAGAATTGAGCTTGGCTCTTCGTTCCGGCCCATCTGTAAGTCAGCATGGGCCTTGGCGTTAGCCACACTTGCTGAATCCGGTGGGCCGTGGCCCAAGTCATTTTTTTTTGATATTGGATGGCCTAACCTTGTGGGCTTGTGGCTTAGCAAACCACCAAGGGGTGCAAACTAAAGCACATGGTGGTCCCACCTCCAACGGGCAGGTCACCTATTTCACCATCTTTCCTACCATATCCTATGCTACACTTGTGCACCCCTCTAGTGGGTAACATACAAGCTATTCATCATTTGAAATTATCATTAGATATATCTCGTGGGGCTGTCATTGTAGAATCACTCTAAACCATCTACCATGCGAGAGAATGTTGGCCCCACATCATCTATATCCTTTTCTTCCACCCCGTCATGCACACGTTGTGGGGAAGGTTTCCAATCTCATATGCTTCACGTCACTTCGTGAAAACCATGCATGAAATACATTGTACAACCATCGGATCTCTATGAAACTAGAGCATCCGATGCGGTTAGGCATAACAACTTGTGTGGAGTGGTGGCCCAGCAAGCCACCTTGTCGACATGCGGCGGTGACAACTGTGATCGAGTGGTGCCATGACCAATATAGATGTTGCCCTCACCCCATTTGCATCTTTTCCCTCCACCCCATCCTACACGTGTTGTGAGGAAGGTTCCCAATTTCACATGTTTCGCATCACTTCGTGAAAACCATGCATCAAATCCATTGCATGGCCACCAGATCTCTCCTAAACCATCTACACAAGAAAAACCGATGAAGTGTGCCAAGACCCCCCCCCCCCCAGCGAGAGGCATTATGAAAATCAAGTTTCGAAGATGACAAATTAGAGAGAGGCAGAAATGGGCCTTGCCGTATATCCGGTGGGCTGTGTCCCAAGTCACATATTGGTCAGCCTAACCTTGTGGCCCAGCAAGCTGCCAATGGGAGTCAAATTAAAGCACATGGTGGCCCACTGCACCCTTTTTTCTACCCTACTTCACACTTTTCTTGTAGGTTCCACGTAAGCTACATACTCACCCTTTGAAATCACCAACAAATCCATCTCGTAGGGTCATCACCACTGAATCTTTGCAAACCATGTGCTACGTACGCCAAGGGACTCATGTATCTAGGCATAACAAAACTCCAACAAAACTTGAATGTTTCATATCGATGCGGAACGGGGCATGGAGATGGAAAGGAGCAAGCATATAAAGCATCCCAACCCAATTGCCTAGGCAAGCCATCTCGTCGACATGTGGTGGTGATAGGTAAGCTTGGAATGGTGCCAAACCACATGCAATGACACTCATTTGCATTGTTTCTCCCCCCATCTTATATTGTTCTACACATGTGCACTCCCACGTGGGTTCCAAAATCTCTCCAAAACAATCTAAGTCGGAGCATTCAATGCTCCAACATCCTAACTCGAATTAACTTTATGTATTAATGAGTTTGTACACCACTACCATCAACCATCCACGTATATATAAAAGGAATTCTTGTGTGTACCCTGGTGTGGTGGCCCAGCAAACCACCTTGTCGATATTCGGCGGCGACAGGTGTGGCCAAAACTAAGATAGATGTTGGCCCCACCCCATTTGCATCATGAATGGCGTCACTTGGTGAAAACCATGCATCAAATCCATTTGACGACCCCCGAGTCTCTTTGAAACCATCTACAATTAAGAGAATGCATGCACAGCACAGCACAAAAATAAAGAGAAAGAAAAACAAATGGTTGATGACAGGTGGGTTCACCCCGTGGCCCCATCCCAGTAGAGCCGCCCGTTTTGTGTGCTTTTCCCGTACCCCACACAACGCCACGTACGCGTGCACCGCTTTTTCGTATCAATCCCTCGAACGACCACCCTTTATTCACAGGCACGCCACTGTCCATGCGTCCCTCTCCCTCTCGCTTGCCCTATAAAAAGATCATACGGGTCCTCTCCCACAACCACACCGAGCATTCCATTTGATCCATCACAGCTTGCGGTTGTACTCTCCATCTTGATCACAAGAGGCGAGGCTCAGCTCAGGTAGCAAGAGCAAGATGGAGATGCCGATGCAGCTGGCCATTGCCGACCTGCCGACGGGGTTCCGCTTCCACCCGACGGACGAGGAGCTTGTCGTCAACTACCTCCAGAAGCGCGCCGCCGGGCAGCCTTGTCCCGTCCCCATCATCGCCGACGTCGACATCTACAAGTTCGACCCGTGGGAGCTTCCATGTAAGTCCGACCGTACGTACGTACCTAGCTAGCTATATATCTCCCATGGCCATGCATCAGCAATTAATTCAGCATACCTGCTGTGCATGCTGATGTACGAATATGATCCATGGCGATTGTTTGGTTGCAGCCAAGGCGTCGTTTGGGGACCGGGAGTGGTACTTCTTCACGCCCAGGGACCGCAAGTACCCCAACGGGGTGCGCCCCAACCGGTCGGCGGCGTCGGGGTTCTGGAAGGCCACCGGCACCGACAAGCTCATCCAGGCGGTGGTGCAGGCCGGCCATGACGCGGGAAGCGTCGAGGCGCCCGTCGCCGTCAAGAAGGCGCTCGTCTTCTACGTCGGCCGCGCGCCCCGGGGGACCAAGACTCCCTGGATCATGCACGAGTACCGCCTCACCGACGTCCCCGTGCGGGCCGCCGCCGGCAGATCATACAGCAGGTCGTTGGCCGTGGGGTCCACCGCCGCCGCCTCCTCCTCCTACGCTTCCTCTTCATCCATGAGGGTACGTACATAAGTACACGCTACATCTTCTTACTCTCCAATTTACTACGTAATTTTTAATTCACATGTAGATAATTAATTAATTCATCGGCCTGCTGTATATATGTGTGTAGTAGTAAGCAGTAGTATACTACTTGCATTGGTGTGTGTATTAATCACTAATAAACCACCTAAAGAATTGCTAATAAAGCAGAATGTCTTCGATCGAATCGTAATACCTACCTCTCTATCTTTTACAAGTGAACAAGTTACTGTTATTATTAATTCAGTGATCACTGGCTGGCCTGGCTGTTCTTCTCAACAAGTTATTTTTTTAGACAGGAAGTTGATGTTTGCAAGAAGCAAATGAAGGGGGGTTGGAATCTTTTTGTTTCTTTATGCCTTACCTGTGTGATCTCTGATGATTGAATGCCGGTTTAGCTAATTTCTAAGGAGATATATATATATATATGCATGAGCCATGCATCACGTGTTAATTTCTGCGAAACAGCGAAAGAGACGTGATAGTATATTCCTAATTCCAGCCTTGCCTACCTTTCGGGTTCAGATTAACTAGCTACAAGTACTGTAGTCGTACTAGGCAGTTTCTCTTACGCCGGTCACCAAGAATTTAATTAATCACTACATGTTGTTCGATCGATGATGGATTAAGATCAGCTGCTGTACGTACTTGATGCATGCATGCAGCTGGACGAGTGGGTGCTGTGCAGGATCTTCAGCAAGACCGGCCCGCCCTCGCCGGGGCCCAACTCCGACTCACCGCCGGCAGACATTCCGCTGCTAGGAGACCTGCTGGCGCAGCCTGACAACCTCACCAACATCATGTACGCGCCGCCGCCGGCCGCCAACATCATGTACGCGCCTCCGGCGCCGAGCGTACCGATCCAGAACAACAACAGCAGCAGCTACTACTATACTGACGACTCGGACATGTACCCCAGCAGCATGCTGCTCGCCAACCAGGAGGAGGCTGCCGATGATCAGCTCGTCGGCGAAGACGAGCAGGATGCCACTTACAGCCTCCCAATACCCTGCCACTGCCACTGGCAGCAGAACATCTTTACTGGTGACGAAGCAATCTGTGAGCCTGAAGAGGCAATGACTAATGACAAGCAGATCGATAGCATGCTCATGGACCAGGCCTTCTTTGGGAACCAGCACCAGCAGTGAATTGATGGATTTCGATCTGATCTTATCATTTTGCAGGACAGGAGTGAAAGATCAGGAGCCTTTTGATAGTAATGGCAAGTTGAAGGCGTGCTAGAGCTTGGAGAGTGAGCTAAGTATTAGAAATTAAAAAAAACCCAAAAAAATATATATGGAAAAGGCAATATATATGTATATATATAGTTTTGTATAATTAGAAGGTTTGGATGGAGTCTGTAGATATTGTGTTTGTGTCCTTGTGTGCTAGCTAGCCCAGGCCCCAGTGGGCTTTTCTTTCTTTTTGTGTTTATATTTTGGTTTCCATCATGTAAAGTTTGAACTTTATTGGGTTGGGTTGCTTGAATAAAACATTTCCTATTTCTGTAATATATTTCATTCGATCGTGCATGGTAATTTGCATGCATCTCTCGATCAGCTCGTTATTAATTTAGTGTGGATTTTTAAATTAGACCTTAGCTGGAAACAATAGTTAGTATCCTCCATTGCCAATGGAACTGTGGCAGGCAACCGGCTTTTGCTTGACGTGTGAAAGATTGGATTCCTCCATTGCCATTGCACCCAGAAATAACCATGCTGAGCCTGAGAGTGACAGCCTTCCTTTGCATTACAAGAAGATGATAGGATTGGCTAGTCGGTCATATCCCCCCTGAAAAAAGAGAGGAGAAGCGAGATTGGTGGGCATTTCTCCCATGGCTTGGCCTTGCCAAGGTGAGATGTCAAAGGAGGAAGAGCTAGGATATATAGACTGCAACCAATGGTCGTTGTGCATGCTTTGCTGGCTATTGAACTGAATTCTCCTCTCTCCTTTTCCTCTGTATTGGCGACACACACTAGCAGCACCCCAGTACATATATTATATGCATTGTAGGAGTGATCGGTAAACTCGGGCAGAAATAACCAAGTGGATCGAAGAGTGGCATCGGTAATTAATCGTCGTTGCTTCGGAACCCAGTGGATGATTAATTTCTAATCGAGCTCCGCACGGAAATAGTTGTTGGCTGTCAGCAATTTCCACCGGTGAACTGACAGGATTTGGTCAACTGTTGATGCTGATGCATTTTGGTGTTTTTTTTTTTTTTAATAAAAAATTTCTTATTGTTATTTATAAGATACTATCAATAAAAGGTGTTATGTGAAACGTGGACATCATTTCTCAGTTTACTCCGTTGCCTACGAGGAAACGACTCGTATTTTCGTTCGTAAGGAATGACTCATTAGCTTATTTGAGGTAGGTATCCTTCGCCGTTTCGATCTCGGGTTCCTTCTGCTTCTTACAATATATTGATAAATAAAATGCTAGTTCTTATTATCCATCTCACAATCCTAAGACGTGGACTTGAAGTGGGCCGCAATGTTTAATATCGCGTTAGCCAGGCCTTGAACTTAAGGACTTCTTAACTCAAACTATATTGAGTTTTATGTACCAATCAATTCACCAATTAGAGGTTAGAGGCAGAGGACAATATAGTTCAATATTCATATATCCAAGTAAATATAACATGTATGTTTCTTATGGAAGCAGATTTTTTTTTTAAAAGAAACATGAGCATCTGCACTATTCTCTGAAATTAGGAATCTTATCTTCAGGTAGTAGCAAATGGAAAGGAAGGACCATGGCACAAAAGTCTCATGCTTCCTTCAAACAAGGAGGGTGTGTGTGTGTGGGGTGGACTTCATGGCAAGCTGTACGTAACGAAAGTATTTTTATGTTTTGCGCTAATGTTTAATCAGTAGTCTACTGATCCTAGCTAGGTAGCGTTGGTTGGTTGGTTGGTTGTAAGGTAAATTATACTACAAGTGCTTGGTAAAGAAGAACAAATGCCATGTCAGTTGACATCACCGGGAATTCTCTCTCTCGTAAGCGGAGCAGAGCAGAGCAGAGCAGAGCAGAAGAGCTTTCGGAATGTTGGTTCACTTAACCTTTTACTTGTAAAACGGATTTGTCGAAATAATAATTAAGTATCCGCATCGGTCGATCAATGAGCTCGCTCGCTTTCACCATCGGTAGAGATTTATGTAATCACTTCATCATTGATTCTTTCCTCTGTACCGCTTTGAGTGCATCCCTTTGGTTGACCAAGCAGGTGATCGACGTCCTAGACACTTAATTCGGTTCCTTGACACAATAATAATCTAATACAATAAACCTACTCGATCGGACAGTCACCCCTACCTTGTGCTCAAAGGAAGCTTCTCATCGTAAGCTCTTTTGACAAAGCCTGCAAGCTATATGCGATTGATGTCATGCATACGAAGGAAGGAAGAAATCTTTATTGTGCAGCTTGGGTTCTGAACTAATAAATCTATGTTTGCAACTACGAAAGCATGGATGGATCATGGGCTATATATATATATATATATATATAGTTAAGATTATCCAAATAAAAGCCTGCATCAAATTGCAATTTTGTCTCAACTGAGCCTTGTTTCCTCTGGTTTAAGACGTCAATATATTCGAAGTAACATACCATTGCAGCCTCGTCCGGGTGACACGGCGATTTGGAGAACTTTATCATCCGTCATCGAAATGACCACACAAATGATCATGGTCATAATTGGAGAGGGACGGACGACGTTGTTATGGAAAGATCAATGGACGCCGTCAGGGCGACTATACCTACGCCTACCAACTATTTTCACTTTTGCCACTAATCCGAACCGTACAATCAACTCGCAATTCAATGCCAATAATTGGACAGTATTATTACACCCGGTTCTATCACAACATACGCTTTTGGAATATCAGACCTTATTACATATTCTTTCGGAACAACATTTGCATCAAGGAATTTTGGACTAACGAATCATAATCTCGAACAAGGCGGACATAATTACTTAAGAAGTGTACAAGCTCCTATCTCACCACGGCATAAATTGGACAGCGTCAGACTATGCTTGGCACAGAAATATTCCACATAAATATAGTCTTCTTATGGCTCGCTTTCCGAGAAAGACTAAACACTAAAGATAATATGACAACTAAACATTGGAGGATAGATCCCCACTGTGACACTTGCCCTGCTTTAGAAACAATCGATCAAACCATTTTACGATGTAAAGCCGCGGATCATATTTGGTGGAAACTAGGACTAGCAACAGAAGCATCATCATCCCATGACATATTGAACTTTGCGGAAAAAAGTATTTGCAAAAGTAGCGACCTTTAAAAACATTTGGCCCATATGTTTCGCAGCATATGCGCACTAACTATGGATTACAAGAAATAAACGAATTTTTCAAAATGTTGAAGATGGTATGACCACGTTACAATTTCGGATATAAGAGTACATCACCTTCTGGTTGTACAGGACTAAACCCAAATACCGGGCCTCCCTTCGTCTATGGAGTCAGCTCTTACTACAAGTTAATTAGGTGTTATAATATCATGTTAAGGAGCTTTGTTGTTTCTGCTACTCTGTAGATTTCCCTCCTCTGGTTCTTGTTTCTTGTTTCTAATTTCATTTCATTTTCTTTCTTTATCTAGTTTTGTAACATATCCTGACAACCATTATAATATAATGGCATAAGGTAGAGAATTCTCTCCCTTTTTACGTCAAAAAAATTGCAATTTGGCCAACCGTGTTGTAATGATTGGTCTAATTTAACAAGTCGATCAAGCAAGCAACAGCCAAGAACAGTCAGCTAGCAAATTAAAATAAACTGATCAAGGTGAATAAATAAGCATAGATCGATGCATGCCAAGATATAAAATTGGTTCCAGTATGGCCACAAATAGCGAGTAACTAGGAGGGAGATGGCTGACGGCACGACCTTTTCCAAAGGAAGGAAAGAAGAGATATTGATAGGGCGCATATTGGGCGCAACTAGCGTTCGGACGTATGATGGAAGGGTACATCCATCTCTATTGTCGGATCTGATTTAAAATGATCAATCTCAGCCATCCGATTGGGTGCAATAAAAATCGGTGAGGTGTAACAATTATTTAGTAAGTCTTCAACAAAATCCCTCGTCCGATGCAACAAAAATACAACAAATTCCCTATACGAAGCAACAAGCATAGATTCCTTGGTGCAATAAATAGACATCCCTACCGCAACAAAAAATTCACTCTTGTGTAACAAATCAAAAACACCATTGCAATAAATACATCTTGCCGCAATATTTGATATAACAACATCACAACAATAAAAAACACTCCATGCAATATTTCGAGCCAACTTTTGTAACAAATTGAACAAACGCCTGCAACAAATCATACCCGGATGAGGCACACCGATGGCGACGAGTAGCAACGGCACATCATCGAGGGTGTTGCCGCAGCACCGACGAGGAGCTTACGACGGTGGAGCTCAGGGGCTGCTCATGGAGGAATCGCAAATGTGCGAGACAGCAAGGACATCGTTCCTCGAAAACATGGTCATAGCCGTCGCGCTAGAGTCGTCTTCCTTTTCCATTAGCTCAAGCCTGTGAAGAGGCAACAACACAACATGGAAAATGTCAGAACATAGCTAGTCTAAGCAGAAGGCAAGAAAAATTGGTAAATGAATGTTAGCACCAGGCGAACACAACGCGAGAAAAAAGAACACAATTCACGCAAACACTTTTGGAAACACGAGAGGATTTTTGGTGCCGCACGAACTCCTTGCAGCTTTTGGGTTTTCTCTGATATTTAAGCACTATAGGAAAAAGTGATTACATGCAGCGCTATGGAAAGAAAAAAATTACATGCAGAGTTTTGGCCATGATCTCTTGCCGTGATCCTCGGGAGAATCGTGCCATCATGGGAGTCTCTGGATTATAGTCAAGAAGGAAATACCAATCAAATCAATCCTAATCAAATCAACCAGGATTCAATCCACGTGATTGATGGATGAATACATTTCGGCCCCATGCAAGTACATGCACAACACACACATGATTATCTCAACAAATCACCCACTAATCTTGTGGCTCCTTTTTGACCTGGACCAAACCAATTTTGGCTCATAACTCCTGGAACTTGACGCGCCCCAGTGGCTTTGTAAGAATGTCGCCGAGTTGATTATCCGTGCTGATGTACTCGACCTCGATCTTTCCTTCTTCAACACATTCATGAATAAAATAATAACATGTATCAATGTGCTTACTTAGATCGTGGAAGACGAGGTTCTTGCAAAGGGAGATCACTGACTTGTTATCCACCTTGAGACTTAGACGGTTGGGCTCCTTGTTCATCAGGTCACTGAGCAAACATCCGAGCCAAATACCTTGGCACGCCGCGGTGGTGGATACAATGTACTCAGCCTCGCACGAGGATAAGGCCACCACATCTCCTGCCATGTCGGAGTCGTTGTACCCTATCAGCTGCAGCTCCCCACCGCCCCTTGCGTAGAAACAACCATAGTTGAGCGTCCCAGCAATGTACCGAAGCCGTGCTTCACTGCTCCGAGGTGTTCGATGGCAGGTGCCTCCATGAACCTGCTGATGTAACCCACAACATAGGAGATATCCGGCCTTGTGTGAACCAAGTACCAGAGACTCCCCACGATGCTTCGATAGAGGGTGGCATCTACAGGAGAACCACCACTGGTCTTGCTTAGCCTGAGTCGTGCCTCCATCGGTACCTAGCATGGACTGCAGTCCAGCGTGCCACTCTTCTCCAGGATCCTAAGCGCATAGGAAGCTTGGTTAAGCGTGTTGCCGCCGTTGTCCTGGTGTACCTCGATTCCAAGGTAGTAGCTAAGCAATCTCAGGTCACTCATCTTGAACACTTTCATCATCTCCTCCTTGAACTTGGTGATCTCTGGTGGATGTGAACTGGTGATGATGAGATCGTCCACGTATACACCCACGAGTAGATACGATGAACCGGCTCCTCGTGTGTACACAGCGTGCTCTGACGAGCTTCGCTTGAATCCGAGGGACTGCAAGCTAGTGTCGAGTTTGGCGTTCCACACCCTTGGTGCCTGACGGAGACCATAGAGGGCCTTCAGGAGTTTGAGCACCTTATGCTCGTTGTCATCGTCGACGAAGCCTGGCGGTTGCGCGACATACACCTCCTCCTCGAGCTCGTCGTTGAGAAACACCAATTTGACATCCATGTGGTGCACCTTCCAGTCCTTTTGCGCCGCAAGTGCAGCCAGCAGGTGCACGGATACCACCCGGGCGACAGGCACGAAGACTTCCTCGAAGTCGACACCTTGTCACTGCACGTACCCTTTGGCGAAGAGGCACGCCTTGTGCTTCACCATGACTCTCTATAAGTCCTTCTTGACCTTGTACACCCATTTGAGGCTTTTGGGACGATGACCAACAAGTAGGTCGCACAACTTCCACGTGTCGTTCTCTTCAATGGACCTCATCTCCTCCAACATGGTTTGGCGCCAGCACTTATGCTGCTCAGCTTCAGCAAAATTCGTGGGCTCCTCTGTGGCTAGGAGACACAGACCGCAATCCTCGACTATGACCTCATCAGTGGTGTCGTAGAGGTTCGCCATGGTGTGGTACCGGCGCGGTGCTTCATCAGATGGTTGTGACACTTTAGTGGGAGGTGACACCATCTCCTCTCTGGTAGGTGCGGTCGGGGCTGGTGTAGATGGAGTACAGGTTGGCGTTAGCAACCGTGGGCTAGGCGCGTGACCCGGTGTGGACGACGTTCCTGCTGCGTCACCCCCATGCTCTAGTGCATCAACTTGCCCGTCATCTGTCACAGGAAGAAAAATGTGTTCCACGGAAAAAATTTCATCGGGAGCGGTCAGTGGATCGTCAGCTCCAGGTGTGCCCCAATCCCACTTTGCCTCTTCGTCAAACACCACATCGCGCGACATGTGAACACGATTTCCCACGAGATCATAGAACTGGTACGCCTTGGACCTCAGTTCGTAGCCAAAGAAGACTATGGACACGCTTCTGTCATTGAGTTTCTTTAGGTTTGGCTTCACCACCTTTACATGCGCCACACACCCAAACGTGCTGAAATAATGCATGTTCGGACGCCGTTCATACCACACCTCGTGGGGCGTCTTGCCTTGCATACTCTGTGACAATGCACTGTTGAGGACGTAGACTGCCATTATGACAGCCTCGCCCCAAAACCTTCCAGGCATGCCTTTTGCCTTCAACAAGCTGCTCGCCATGCCAGCCAACGTCTGGTTCCAGCGCTCCACGACACCATTCTGCTAAGGTGAGTACGATGCCGTGAGCTGCTGCTTGACGTCGAGGTTTACGCAGTACTCGCTGAATTCCGTGGATGTGAATTCACCGCCACGTTCAGTGCACAACGCCCACAACTTCAGCACGGTCTCAAGTTTAGTGTGGGTCTGGAAGCGCTTGTTAGCTGTCGGTGCCTCGTCTTCTGATGTCAGGAGCATTAACCACATGTATCGGCTGAAATCATCCAAATGGAGCAAAAAGTATCACTTCCCACCTGGTGTCACCGGCGTGATAGGTCTGCACAAGTTACTGTGCACTAGCTCGAGTTGATCCTGGGCGTGGTAGCGCGCCTCCTATGGGAACGGAGCACGCTGTTGTTTCCCGACCAGGCAAGCGTCACAAACTGTGGGAATGGAGCATGCCGTTGTTTCCCAACCAGGCAAGCGTCACAAACTCAATCCACCTGATCGATCTGTGGCAACCCGCGGAGTCGCGCGTGAGATATCGCAGGGACTGAAAGTTCAGATGGTCGTAGCGCGCGCGCCAGCACCACGCATCTTCACCGCAGCTTGCCGCCAGACACACCGGCTACGCCAAAACCAGATCAAGCACATACATACGGTTTCTGGAGTGTTTACCTTGGCTAGCAGTTGCCGCTGCTGATCATGAAGCCACAACATGCCATTCTCGATCAACGTCTGACAACTGTTCTCGTCAAGCTGTCCGATGCTGATGATATTGCTCCGCAGCCGTGGGATGTAGTAAACCCCAGTGAGCGTGCGATGCTCCTTGGTGTGGCATGTGAACAACATAGTCCCACACTCACATATGTCCCACACCCACATATGTTGACGACGGAGTTGTTGCCAGACTTCATAGTCCCCTTTACGCCGACGTCCAGCTCGACGAAAGCAGTCTTGCACCCGGACATGTGATTGGATGTACCTGTGTCCAGGTACCAGGTGTCGTCGTGTTCGTCTTCCTCCCAACTAAGGTGCACTTGCACGTGCACCTCATCCAGTGCAACGTCAGTGGGTGCGCTACGCGTGACCTCCGTCAGCGTGCACACCTAGGCCATCGACAACATAGGCTCATCATCCTGAGCCTGAGTGAGATGCGCCTGCTCCTTGTGCTCTCGTCATGGTTTCCAACATTCCCGAGAGAAGTGCCCAATGTTACTACAATTGAAACACTTGAGCCTGGACTTGTCGCAGCCGCTGCCGGACCCAACACTCTTCTTGCCGTTGCGAGCAACACCTTGCCCACCTTGCTTGCTGTGGCCATGCCATTACTTGTTGCCGTTCCTGCCACCGCCTGAAGAGGAGTCACCCTGCTCCCACTTCTTCATGCGTGCTAGCCACTCCTCCTCGATGAGGAGAAGACGGCCACTGGCCTCATGGCCACCTTCATTGGCTGCCTCGTCCGCATCGAACCTCTCCTCTGCAGATTTGAGTTGGTCCACCAGCTCTTCCACAGGGAGGGTCCGCAAGTCGATCAACTGCTCGATGGAGATCACCACCTTCGTGAACTTTGGAGGAACGACGTAGAGGAACTTCTTGATTACCTTGATGTCCTCCAAGGTTTCGCCAAGCGTGCAGATGTTGTTGACAATCCTGGTCAACCGCATGGCGAAATCATCCAGTGGCTCATTACTCTTCTCGCGAATCGCATCGAATTCCTTGAGCAAGGCCTATGCCTTCGCCTCCCAAACACATTCCATGCCCATGCACATGGTTTTGATGGTGTCCCAGGCTTATTTGGTGCTGTCCTTCACCACCAGTGTCGCCAGCATCTCCGGCGGCACCCCCTGGAGTATGACTGCCAACGCCGCCCTGTCAATCCGGTACTCGGCATTTCCCGGATTGATCGCCTCCCAGACTCCCTGAGCCTACATGTTGACCCTCATCAGGAGAGCTCATTCGGTGTAGTTCGTGCGCGTGAGGGTAGGGTAGCACACCGACACCGACGCCTCCCTGATCTGGTGCACCACCACGTTCCCGCCTTCGTTGCTGGTGCCACTGTGGCCGCTGCCATCAGTGTGGACTTGCGGTGTGGTGGGGGACTCCGATCCCATGCTCCCAGACATCATCGCTGCTTTGATACCAATTGTTAGCACCAGGCAAACACAACGCGACAACAAAGAACACAATTCGCGCAAACACTTTTGGAAACACAAGAGGATTTTTGGTGCCGCACGAACTCCTTGCAGCTTTTCAGTTTTCTCTGATATTTAAGCGCTATAGGAAAAAGTGATTACATGCTGCACCATGGAAGGAAAAAATTACATGCAAAGTTTTGGTCGTGATCTCTTGCCGTGACCCCGAAAGAATCGTGCCATCCCGGGAGTCTCTGGATTATAACCGAGAAGGAAATACCAATCAAATAAATCCCTAATCAAATCAATCAGGATTCAATCGACGTGATTGATTTGTTTCCAAACCAAGTCACATGAATGAATACGTTTCGGCCCCATGCAAGTACATGCACAACACACACACACACATGATTAGCTCAACAATGAAATCCTAATAAGTGGCGAAGGAGAAGCCGTGGAGGAGGGACCCGAGGCAGAGGAAGTCCTTGTCCTCTATCTCATCGTGGGTGCCCTACAACTTGGTGCTGCCCCACCGGATGACCTCCAACTCTGACGATGGCGAGCCTGCAGCCACGCTACCTGCAACTGTTGCATAGCATTGCGTCGCAGGGGCGGCGCCCTAGCCGCAGCACCGAGGCACGACAATGCCAACGATCGCACCGGAGGATGCGAACGGCGCTGCGACACACGCGGGCTAAGGAGCGCCATATGGTTTCTGAATTTTTTCTGGTGTGATATTTTTCTAGGGAGATATATATTATTTTGGGGTGATGAGTGGTGGAGAATGTATATATGATGAGAAGTGCAGGACAACTAGAGGAAGACATCTAATTTTTTTCCCGTAGTGTCCTACGTCCATGTCTAATGTTAGCCAAATTGATAACATGGCCGTTAATTCGAAGAAGATCATATACTCTACTCTATGCAAGAAGACGATTAAGATGCATGCTTGCTGAGGTGCTGACCGACCGCTATAGCCTGAAGAGGATATGTACGTGTATGTACACTATGCACAAATTAATTAATTAAAGTAGAAAATTAAATTTGTTGTGTTGTAGACATTAATTATAGAATAAATTTCACTTTGAACTGTACAATCTTATCATGATTTTACTTTGCACCATCCTTAACAAATATTTTCACTTTGCACCACCTTTCCTTACTTTTTTGCTTCACTTTGTGCCAGGGAACATCCTATCAATGAGAGAAAAACAGGGGAAGCGTGCGGGGAGGCGTGCGGGGAGTTTGCTGGCAACGAGGCACGACTGACATGGCAGCAGCAACCCAGACATAGAGAAAGCGAGCTATTTTGTTGTCCCCGTCGTTGCTATGACCACCGCCAGCGATGCTCTAACTATTATTCTCTGCTTTGGACCTATTTACTAGCTCCATCTACCTCTCCTCTCTCCATCTCGTGCCTCGTCGACACCTCCCATGTCACCGTTCACCGTCGGCAAGCACCGAAGAAGGCGGCCAAATCCTTACCCTGGTGCAAAGTGCAACACATGGTAACAAGATGTGGTGTAAAGTGAAAAGATTTGCTAAGGGTGGTGCAAAGTGAAACCATAGTAAAATTACATGATCCAAAAGTGAAATGTACTCTTAATTATATTGCCATGTTTGCATGCAATCATATATTACTATACTTTAAAGTTGGGAGAAAGGGAGCCTCCTCGCGCACGCTACGTCACCAAGAAAATGGCGGCTGTCCGATCGCGCCATGCTCGCCTACGCGTCATCCGATCCGGGCCGGTGCACTCGGCGGGAATGCACGGCGCTCGCGCGTCCATGTCGCCCTGAAAACCCCTCATCCCCTCTTGTCTCCATCTCGCTCCTCCCGTCTCCTCTCTCGCCACTGCCTTCCCTAGCCCCCCTCCCCCTCCCCCACCGCCGTAGCGCCATCCCTCCCCCGCAGCCGCGGCACCCTCTCTCTTGCTCCCTCTTGCCCCCTCGGCCTCCCTGCCCAGCCGCTGCGTCCGTGCCACCAGCGCTGCAGGCCCTTCCCTCTTCCTCCCCCGCCCCATTGGCATCCCTACCTAGCCGCTATGTCGGCGCCATCCCTCGCTCTTACTCCTCCATCGCCCACTCGGTTTCCCTCCCCCACCGCTGCTGTTCCCTTCCTCTCCCTCCTCGGTCTCCCTCCCCAGTTGCCCCTTCGGCACCCCCTCCCTGCCCTCCGGCGTCCTCTCTGCCTCCTCTTTGCTGCTTGTCTGCAGCCCCCTCGTGAGCCCCCATTCCCCACCCTATCCCTCTCCAGAGTTGTCGCCCCCGCGGAGTCAACAGTCGTCCTCCCCAGCCTGCACCTTTTGGATGCTGCAGGTACAGCTCGAGCTTGTCGAATGCAAGATCGATGGCCAGGTCAAAGCCGACCGGCCCGAGCTCGCCTCGCTGCTCGAGGAGAAGAGCTTGGCCTTCGAGGGCCAGCTAAGGCGGCTCGACGCCAGGATTGACGAGCTCAATGACGCGCTATGCGTTATCAGTCGAATGGAGTTCCTCAGTAAGGGTGATTTTCAGAAATTCTGGAATGAGGTCAGGGACAAGCTGGGTTAGGGTTCTAGGATTGATGTCGATCTAGACAATTTGAGTGTTTATGATTGTGTTTACGTTTTTTTTCGAAGCTTTTGTGATCTACTAGACTAATTCTGTTATCATGAGTTCCTGGACTAATTCAGTTCCACAGCGATCACAACCGAAAAATAACTGCCCAGGCTTACTGGCGACGCGCCATGGTAGCTCCGGAGAAGTTCCACGGCGATCACGGCCGAAAAATGACGTTCTACCCAGGCCTTGTTTGGCCTCATGCCTGCTTACCGCCGCGACGTACCGTCGTGTCCACCAACCGTCGCTCGCCTTCGTAGCCCACACCTCCGCTCGTTCGCCACTTGGAGGCCGGACCCCCCCCACACAGCCACAAGATGAGAGAGAGAATAGAGGTTACGGTTTGTTAGGCTAGAGGAGGAAGAAAAATAGGTCTAATGTGTTACAAGGGCCTCGCACGAGGTGTGAGGAGTACGGACTGAATTCATTTGCGAACACAAATATGTAATTTTAGCCTAACTAATAACATATACATCTAATATACCTAATATATACCAGATATTTTGTAAAAAAATATGGGTGTTCAGCTGAACACCCTTGACCCATAGAGGGACCGCCCATGAAAACAAGGCGATCAATACTTAGCTTACGACTGACCTAGGCTTTGAAAAATTCCTGTCTCCACCATTGATTGGCTAGCTATATATGCAAGTCTGATATGTAGCAGCTGCATGCTCACTTTGGTTTCAACCCTCCTGTCCATCTGTAAGCATAGATCAGCATATATAATATGCTGCTGGGACAGTCAGTGGATGAAGGCAGGGGGTGTCGCTGAAAACCCTGATGTGTGTGTGTGTTGGATGTAGCAGCTAGCTCTGCCTCTTTGTTGTGTTGGGCTACTTTGGAAACTAGCTACGAACTTGGCTTGTTTGAGCACAATTAAGTCAAGTGGCTGGCTCACCCTAATCAAACTGTTTTCTACTTATGTCGTCATTGCCTCCGATTTTGGGCTTAATTTGTTGCAAAAACACAGCCGAACTGCATAGCCAGCTAGGCACAACACTCCATGTAGAAAACAGTTTGATTGGGGTGAGCCAACTGCATGCATTAATTTGGTTTGTGCACGTCTTGTTAGCAGGTATATACCACACCTAAACGAATATATTATACTTGTTTATCACTTTTAGTATACTTAAATACCAATTATAAGATACTCTAATGCTACTTGACTGAAAAAATTCATCAGAGCCCTTTATTTTTCTATATACCATTTTTCATATATAAAAGAAGTATATACATAAATTTTTCTATGAAAAATGAAATTTAATGAAATTTTCCATGGAACTCACTTTGGGGTATCTTATAATCATTATTGGAGTATGCTCAAATTGATAAAGATGTATCATCATACAATTTAAGTAGTATATGAGAAGTGGGAGTACGTACTCCCGGGAGTAGTTACTCCCTATTCCATATCTCATATATCTCACAACGTAGGGAATATCTTGCGCAACCGAGAGTATATATGTGTAGTATACGAATATATAAGACCACATAGGTGGTATTTACACCTTTTCAAGGGTGGTATGTACAATTTTTTAGACATACTCCTTTTTATGTGTGAATATGAAGGTATTTACAAAATATGCTAAAAACTATGGACTCTCTTGCAAATTTTTTATGTGGTTCACATTGGAGTATCTTATAATTAGTGTATGAGTATACCCAAAATGATAATAGAGTATGTAAAGTTCTTTTAGGTGGTATATCAGAGGTAGGAGTAACTATTCCCGGGAGTAGAAAGTACTTTTCCTATATATATATGCGCCTGCCGAGCAGCCCTTACGGAGCGCCGAACAGACCATTTTGGCCCACTAACCCACGATCCACCACGTGTGACGTCACGCATTCAGTGCGCGCTACGACGAGGTTGAAAGTAATTGTGACAGCAATTTTACTACCGCACGTATCGTCGTATTTATATATTTTTTACGATTTTTTCATACGTGCATGTCTGGATGTGCTAGTAAATTACAAGTGGAGTCCAGTAAATTTTTTTGTAACAGAGAAGTAAAGTTATGTGGAGGTTACATCAAATCTCTTTTAACGATGCAATAAATCTTTTTTAGTAAGCACATAGAGAGGTTTTTATTTACGAGACTTATATCATTCTATTACCCTCATCATCACCAAGCTATGGTGAAAACCGTTTGTGAATCAGAGGTTTCAATCAAAAGTTATTGCGAAAACAAGAAAAAAATATTCGTGTACAAAACAAGGAATCGATTGTTTGCTAGTTGGTCGTCTAATTGTCTGTACTAGTTGACTAAGATGGCAATAAAGTCATGTGGAGGCCCACAAAGTGAACCAACATAATATGAAAATATAAGGTAACTGGGTTGACAACACCATCTTAAAATTGTGCCAAAAGTAACAAAACATTCAACGTTGCTGCGGTAATGAACTAATATAAGGTAACACCCACAAAATGCCTCGCTAAAAATAAAGTTTAACACAACCGCAACATCAAGTCTAACAGGATAGAAAACGACTACTAGACACATAAGATCCCTCATGTGTTTGTCACCCTGGTGTAAATCTATTGACTGCAATGAACTGACACCATCCATATGAGTCCCCCTACCATCAGGTCCTTGATAGCCCTCCGAGCCAAGGACCCATTAATCTGTAGGTAAATAAATACAAGTGGTGTTATCCATGTTGGGTGGGATGATCTGAGTATGTAGTATAAGTTGTGCAACATCTAAAGCTAGATAACACCGACGATGCAGAAACATAAACTGTATAGACACATGTCCTTGCCGTACATGTTAGATTTCTGTAAACTGACAACAATAGGCCAGAAAACAACATGTAGAGGTTGTAGTAAATCTCTTTTAGCAATGCAGTAAATATTTTTTAGTAAATGAACAAAGATATTTTTATTTGCGAGACTTATATTATTCTGCTACCCTCGTGGTCACTAAGCTACCGATGAAAATCGTTTGTGAATTGGTGCTTCCAATCAAAAGTTATTATGAAAACAAGAAAATAAATATTCGTGTACAAAACAAGTAACTGATTGTTTGCTAGTTGGTTGTCTACTTGTCTGTACTAGTTGGCTAAGATGGTAATAAAGTCATGTGGAGGTTGTTGTAAATCTTTTTTTGTAGTAGAGCAGTAAAGTCACGTGGAGGTTTTAGTAAATCTTTTTTGTAACAGAGAAGTAAAGTCGCGTGGAGGTTGCAGTAAATCTTTTTGTAACAGAGCAGTAAAGTCATGTGAAGGATGTAGTAAATCACATTTAGTGTTGCAGTAATTTTTTTAGTAAATGCACATAGATATTTTTATTTGCGAGACTTATATAATTATGTTACTCTCGTCGTCACCAAGTTACCGGTGAAAACTGTTCGTGAATCAGAGCTTCCAATAAAAAATTATTGCTAAAACAAGATAAATACACATTCACGTACAAAACAAGAAACCGATTGTTTCCTAATTGGTTGTCTACTTGTGTATACTAGTTGACAAAGATGACAATAAAGTTATATGAAGATGGTAGTAAATCTCTTTTAATGATGTAGTAAATCTTTTTTTAGTTAATATATAGAGAGGTTTTTATTTGTGAGACTTATATCATTATGTTACTCTCGTTGCCACGAAGCTACTAGTGTAAACCGTTTGTGAATCGGAGCTTCCAATCAAAAGTTATTGCTAAAATAAGAAAAGAAATAGTCATGTACAAAACAAGGATACGTGTGGGTTTTACTATTAGATTGGACGAAACCGAGACTTTTACCGCCGAATACAATGCGCGCGCGTGTGTTTTACCGCTGATCCCACGCGGGAAGCGTGTGAGGTGGTGCACCGTGCGCAGCGTGGCTCACAAGCAGAATAACTATTAAGCGTGCGGGCGCTACCGATAGAGTATGTATGTGTAGTACACTAGTATATAAGATCACTTATGTGGTATCTACACCTTTTTAGGGGTGGTATGTACTTTTTTTTAGATATACTCTTTTTTATATGCGAATATGAAGGTATTTATAAAATATGCTAAAAACTATGATCTCTTGCAAATTTTTCGTGTGGTTCACATTGTAGTATTTTATAATTAGTATATGAGTATACCCAAAGTGATAAAGGAGTATGTTAAGTTCTTTTAGTGGTATATCAGAGGTGGGAGTAACTACTATCGGGAGTAGAAAGTAAGAATCATACACACACACACTGTGTTATGAGTATATCTTATTATTTGGATAGATATATACCTGTTAAGAAACCGGGCCCAGACCGGCAGTCCTGGTCCAAGGTGGGATCCTCATCCCAAACCCTATCAGGGTCTGTAGCCTATAAATAGGGGATACGAGTCATTGTAAAAGGCTGATCGCTCGATGAAGGAATAAAGAGAAGTAAGAAGTCTCCTATATCTCTGTGTTCAATCTACTATTCTATTTTTGTGTTCTTGCATTATTCTAAGCAATTCTATGCTTGTCAACGAGGTGATCATTCGGACTAGACTCGCCAGCGACGGTTCCTCAACACGTTATCAGCACGATCAACTCCAGCCTACCTCTAGGCCTACTCTACTCGGATCGAAAGGTAACTGTCGTAGCACGACGCTCGTAGATCGAATCGTATTTTCTAGATCGCTTTCAATTCCGCAACTTTGGCTTTCTAGATTATTTTCTATTACGCAAATCCACTCTAATCTACCGCGAGCCGACTTGAAGTCGCCGACACAATACTGATCGGTAGGTTGCATGAAGGAGTAGATGTCGATTGCACCGTGGATTGTAGATTGCAATTTTCCTCTAATCTCTGTGAGCCGACTTGTAGTCTCCAGCACGATGCCGATCGAATGATTGGTTGTCGATTACACTGTTCATGGACGAGCACAGAAAAAGAAAAAGAAAAAACGTCGCTCGCATGCGGCCGCATCCCACGCCGCGTGCATGCGGCCATGCCACCATGCTCCGTCGTGCGCCGGCATCACCCGAATCCGGCCCAAACACTGCGTCGTCCGCTGCAGCCGCCACCGCGCTGTGCGAGATATCAGGCAGTAGGGAAATCAGAAAATATCTCGATGACTGGGGCTGTTGTTCGCGCGTGTGCGAGCGTGGACGTGAGACAAGCATGCAGTTTTGGCCGGGCAGACAGGTGATTGATGGTGGGCGTTTTTTTTTGCTTGTGCGTGATGTGAAGCACATGTTAGCTGTTGGTGTCATCAAGTATGAAGAATGCCATGGCATTAGTTCATAGATGGCCAAAATAGCATTACGTATTGCATCGACGACGCTAGTACCGTTGTCATCGGGGCCGGCGTAGCCTGAAGCCACCGTCCCGCATGGCCGCCCGAAGCCACCGGTTCCCATGGCCGCCTGAAACCGGCCACGCTGCGCACGAAGCCGAGTCGCCCCACATGGCTACATATGGCCCGCCGCACACGCCGTTCCCCGCCCCATGGCCGCTAGTAGCCGGCTGTCGCCACCGCCAATGCCTTGAACAGGGTAGGAAAACTCTACCCGTTCGACATCTTGAACCGGCCTAAATGGGCTTGAAAATCTTGGGATAGGGAAAAGGCCAACCAGGCCAAGAGAAAAAAAGGAAATAAGGGCCCGGCCGGTGGAGAGAAAAAAAATCGAAAAAGGAAAGAGATCCCAAAATTTGCGGAAACCCCCTCAAAATTTTGAAAATTACGAGGATAATTGCGCGGTGAAGAAATTTTTGCAAAAAGGGCCTTGGATATTCTGAAAATTGCGCACAAATTTTTCTCAAAACTGGAATTTCGTGTTGTAACCCCTAGAAATTGCAGAGTTTGCCGAAAAGACATTTTTTCAACAGAAAAGGGCATCAGGAATTCAAATTGTTGCATATTTTGAACTTTTGAAGCATGCTTAACTTTGTTATTGTTATTCCTATGCAATTTATTTACTGTATTTACTGTTTTTGATTATCTGTGATTGCTTATATTGCTTTTAATAATTGAAAATAGCAATAAATCATAAAAAATGCATAGAAAATACGGGATCACGAACTAGGAGTTTGAAGAACATTATGAGAATTTTTGCAACCATTTTTATACAAATTACCAGCAGTAATCCTATAAACTCTTTGCATGAATATAAAGATGACTAGCATCACGAATCATGAATTTGAAGAACTGACCTAGCATAACCAGAATTTGTATAGAATTTGTACCAGTATTCAACTCTGTGGTAATGTAATCACGGATGAGTAGAAGATTGAGAAGACTCTTTCTACCTTTCACCTGAATGTGTGCAATCCGCACGCAACTATCGTCAAGATGGCTACACAAGTATGCCGAATTGATTGACATCATGCAAGTTGCGGAAGCTCAAGATGATGTTCTAAGGAAGAATTACATCTCACAGTCACCTAGTAGCAATGTAGACCATGAAGCCATTGCTAGTAGCTACAAGGTGATGAAGCCTCTCACGAATGAGAGGGGCAAGAAGGGTAAAGTCTTGGATCGCACGTGATTGATGTTTTTTAGTCTAAAAAATGGCAAAGGACAACATGAGGCACACCTCGCCATTGCAGGCACAGAAGGTCCACAGTCATTAGCTGCACTAATGGATGTGGATAGTCCAGCAACAGCCCCCATCACCGTCCCTCGGACATTGCAGCGGCCACAACTGTAGTTGCCCAAGAGGAGAAGATCGCCATGGAGCATATTAAGGCAGAAGTTTCTGAATACTTCGCTAATTCGATCTGGTGCACACATTGCACTTAGATCTTTTTACAGTAACTTGCAGTTTGTAATTGAAGTAGAACATTGAATTATTTTATTCTTGTAAGCTCTAGGAGAGCAAAGCATTAAATTCTTATGATGGGTCTTGCAAGACTTATTTTTCCTATTTATAATAGTAGGTTACGTTCTGATATCTGAAGTATTTTATTTATGTGTTACTTACTTTTTGTTGTATATTAATAAAGTACATTATATTAGAACGCTGTGACGCCCTATGAAAGAAGTGTGCTTAGCAGGTAGCGGCACAACGAATACCATCCAAAGAGAAACGAAATTTTTTCAGTCGATTAGTAAGAATGCTGGTAGTCTTATGACAATCGCAAGCAGCGAGATTTGTATAATAAGCTCAGAAAGGGCCACAATTATACTCTTAGTGGACACAACTTTGGTCATCGAAAGAGACTTGTTGTGCCATGAATCGACTAGAACTCTTAAAGATATTCGCGCTAATGGTTTCCACGTAGAGATTGAAGAGGAGTATGGTAAGAAATATCTGCTCATTGCATAGCGTGAAGAAAGTACAAAGGGTATTAGAATAACTTTCTTCATAATAAATTGGGCTATACTACACTAATATTAAGGCAGCCACAGCCTATACTGCCCTGAAAACTGTATTTAGAAGTTCTGAACTTTTCTATATCTAACATGATAGATTATGTCGTCTAGGTCTTAGGATGATGAGAAAGATAATTAATAATTCACATGGACATAATATCGATGTAAAGAATTTTCTGAATCAGAAAGATTTTGTGTGCCCCGCATGTGCCACCGAGAAATTAATTACTAGACCTTCTGCTCTGAAAGCGAAGGATGAAGTCTCTGCATTTCTGAACCATATCCAGAGAGACATTTGCGGTCTTATACAACCCTTGTAAGGATCATTTAGGTATTTTATGGTGCTCATCGATGCTTCCTCAGAATGATCGCACGTATGTTTATTGTCCACGAGAAACCACGCTTTTGTAAAGCTAATCTGGCAGTTAATTAAAATTAGAAATAATTTCCCTAATCACCATGTGAAGTCCACCAGAATAGACAATGCCAAGGAATTTACTTCAAAGGCATTTGATGATTATTGCATGGAAATAAGAATTAAAGTTGAGCATTCCGTACCGCATACCCACACCCAGAATGGACTATCAGATATTTAAAGAATTACAATTTACCTACTACATATTGGGAACACGCAGTCCTGTACGCAGCAACTCTCTTCAATTTTAGACCATCGGCATAGAGCATCCATTCAACTATGCAACTAGTGCAAGGGTCAGCACCGAAAATCTCTTATTTTCGCAGGTTTGGTTGCAAGGTTTATATACCTATACCACTACCGCAGCGAACTGCAATGGGTCCTCTCCGGAAGTCTAGGATATATATTGTTTATGAGACAACATCCATAATTAGGTATTTGAACCCTATGATTGGAGATTTGCATAATGTCTGATTCACTGATAGTATATTAGATGAGGTTAGTTTTCCATCATTAGAGGGAGGAAATCAACCTCTTGATGAAAATATCGGGAAATAACGTGGCAAGCTACAGGAAGTCCAGAAGACAATTGAAGTCTAGAATACAATTGAAGTCCAGAAGATAATTGGAATCCATACATATGACCCGCGCACTAGTGAAGCAAATAATTGCAGTCCAGAAGATAATTGGAGTCTAGAAGATAATTGAAATTCAGAAGATAATTGATTTGCAAGAATTAACGAATCAACTGTCTGACCACTTTAGTGATTTGAAGAGTGCAATCAAGTCGCATGTGCCTGCACGCAATGCACCGGAGAGGGTTGAAATACCGCCCTGAGGTCTAAGAAAGGACGAGAACTCTGGCTTCTCGAATCCAAAGTAACATGGGACGCGTGGTGAAAAGGGATAAAAAGGACTTGACAGTCGATCACCGAAGTTCCCCAGAACCAGAAGGGGAGCCAGTTGAGACCTGGCACCAGTGTGACACCTTCGAAAAGGCATACCAGAATTGAACATCCCCATGAAGGGAGATACCAGCATGAATGTGTGCGCACACATCGGAGTTGGAAAACTAAAGAGATTTGCCCCCGTAATTGAAAACAGCGGTGAGCAAGTAGAAACATTAAGAAATAACTATAAACTTTGTGATCTCGAGAGAATCTTTGAATATGACAACTGTAATATCGACATCTACTTTGCAAAGAAAATTGAGCCAGACGGGTCAGGTCGGGACAGTGGGGAGGCGCTGCGTTTGCCAGGCGCTTGTCACGAGAATTCCAACCGAAATAAGCCGAGCGCGTTGTTAATTTCTCTGGTCCAAGCCGTGCGTTGCTTTCTGTAGAAAAACCCAAGGCAAGCCAAATACTAAGGAAAAAGATTCCAGCAAGAATCGTATGTGTCATTCCAGACTGCTAAATGGGTGGCTTGATTTGGATATCGATGGATCGAATCAACCAACCACATACGTTGCGATCCATCGCACGGCTGCTGTGCTGTACAGGAGTATCAATCAAAATCACAGTACTATATAACATTTTCTCAATGCACACGCCATGAAATGAGGTAAACGTGAACATATATACCCTTGTCTTGTGGTTCCAATCAGAGACCTGCTTCAGTACGATGAACATCAAACATATAGAGCTGCAGCGTGCTTGGAATTAACGATTCAACCGGGAGGAACAATATACTAGTCGTACCGCTTCCTGTCCGGTTTAATGTAACAAAAATGAAAATGAAAATGAACTCCCGGAAAAATCTCGAAGGCCAGATTGATTCAAATTCAGGTTTACATCAAACATATAATTCACGAATTAATTTATCAAGTCAAAACGCTAAATACTGGATCGGGGCTCTCTTACATCCGTGATATCCGGCACCGTTAGGCTCGAACAGGCGGACATATCTCGTCAAACAAGGAACGGTAGATGGAGCGTCAAACATATCCGGCACCGTTAGTATTAAAGTGTTATCTCTCACACGGTGCTACAGTGATTCGGCTGCTTTGATGTTCACACGCGTTACCCCTCACACGTCACAACAGTATGCGTGTTCCACGTTTTAGTACACCTAAGTTCCTAGCTACTAGAACGTTGATGACAAAACTCCCGATCGTTAACAACCGACCGGACAGATGGGTGTGCAACCGGCCCCAGCAGCTGAGCTTCTCGAACAACAAATTAAGCAACATAGAGGCAGATACAACACTGCCTTTGGACTCGTTGTAAGGGTTTTCGATTTCGTTTGAGGAAAAATAAAAGGCCAAAATTATCGAAATTTCGAATTTCAACTCAGGCAAATGGCCGGAATTGGCATTCAAATTTGACTGAATTTCATTAAAAAAATTTGACAAATTTTGACCAAAATTTGAATTATGTTTGAATTTGGCCTGAATTCATGTGCAACCCAATTTTTTTGTCCGAAAGGGCAAAATTTTGAGCTTTAGCGAAATGTACAAAATTTCGTCGAAATTTCGAACCCTACTCATGGTTGCATCAGAATTCAGAAACACTAGAAGACAACCCGCACCAAATGACGCAGCTATGATTGTTGTACGCGGGTGGCAAGGTCGTTCTAAACGAACTTATTTCTTTTTGAACATTATGATTTGACGTGTCATAGCGCATAAGACAAATATTCGCAAAACAAAAGATGAATACAACAAATAGCAATACATATTTGGGTGAAAACTCATCATCTTTCATTCTAACTAGTACACATCGCTACGTATAGTATAATCAAAACAGTAAGAGTTCAGAACATGAATGTGTAAACTCTGTTTAGATGTCGCCTATCAAGAAGACCCCGGGTAGCTAGTTTGATAAAATACTCTACACGAGTCCCGATTTGAAACTAAGAATCACCTGATAACCTGAGGGGTGGTTTCATGTCAAGGAAATCGAGATAAAACTAACAATTCGACTACGTTGGTTCTTGTGTACCTTTGGCATATTCGCATGTGGTGGGTTCATCTTAACACGTCACTAAATATGAGGTTATTCACAGACACACATAAAAATGCCGACGACACGATACTTTTTAATATTCAACACGTATCTATAAAAGAACAAACCCGAAATCTAAGTATTCTCTGGATAAAGGGTGCTCATATCTAGATAGACAATTAGTTCATCTTAACACGTCACTAAATATGAGGTTATTCACAGACACAAAAAAATGCCAACGACACGATATTTTTTTAATATTCAACACGTATCTATAAAAGAACAAACCCTAAATCTTAGTAATCTCTGAATAAGGGGTGCTCATATCTAGATAGACAATTAGTTCATCTTAACACGTCACTAAATATGAGGTTATTCACAGACACAAAAAAATGCCAACGACACGATATTTTTTTTAATATTCAACACGTATCTATAAAAGAACAAACCCTAAATCTTAGTAATCTCTGAATAAGGGGTGCTCAGATCTAGATAGACAATTAGTGAGCACTAATTAAAAAAAATACCTTATTTCTAAGCAGATGATGTATGGTAGTAGGAAAGCACGTAGTCTGGTAATGGCAAAATTTGAAGAAGAATCGCTAACACAACATGTAAGCATAATAGCATATTGCGAACAGATGATCTGCAGTACAAACAATTAGTATGTCTCATGTTAGCTATGTATTTTTTATGAAATAGAAATAAAGTACCATAAAAGAATCTGTGAAAGACATAATACTTACCAACAATACATTGGGAGCATACCAACACTTTGCAAAAGTTGGAGGATTCCAATTAAACACCTATCCACCAGCATATCACAGCTGACAACTAAACTTTATTCAAATTAAACACCTCAGCTGTCGGGACCCAGAATTACGATTCTGGAACCCTCTGTGTATACTGCACTAGTCCAGGATCACGCTAGTGCACACAGGGTTAACATAGGTAAATATCGATCCATACAAACGATAAATAAAGTAAACGATTAGTTTGAATAACAAATAAGGGTGTTGACCTTATGGTCGAGTTTACACTTATTAAGCCACGCATGGCTAACAGGAAATAAAGCAAAGAATGAACGGAAAAACTCCAAACAGAGATCCCACCAATTCACCACAGCAACCAACGGGATCCGGACCTTAACGAACGATCGCCTTCAACGAACTCCTCCTCAAAAGCAGGCGTAGACTCCTCCTCTTCTATAGGTTTGGGCGCAAGTTTTACAACAAGCGTGAGTACACAACCGCACTCGCAAATCATACCACAGAATGCAATGTATAGATGCAGGCTTATTCCAAAGAAAAGGCTTCTGTGGTTCTTTTGCATAAAAGCCACATTTGCAATTGAATACGAATAATAGATAGAAAGCATAATTCAAAACAAATAGACAATATTAATTTAATGATTGTTTTCACAAAGACACACACTAAACAGATTATTTTACATAGCCATATGATTGAGATCACACAGCTCCCATTCCCACATTTTATGAAAACTACCCTTATGTGAAATCACCGAGCATGTCCATGATCATGACGCGCTATTCGAATAGATTGTTTAACACTCGCAGAGGTTGTACACTTTACCCACACGATATAACCAGTGTAGCTAGCACCAATCATAACGAACAGTTCGAAACTTCATCTCCAACATTGACATTCCCAGTGTGCTTACAAACCGTTATACATATCACATAGCCCATGCATAACACACACCGCTGGACGGGACGACGAATCCTCCGTGATGCAACCACCAAGTAGTCACACCTCCACCCTATCACAAAGCCTAACCTACCACCGAACATCAATGCCGAGAATCCATAACTTACTAAGTTAGGCCCGTCCCATACTGCATGTGGTCGCATGAAGAAGGCTCGGTTCAATGGCGCACAAAGTTAAGTCCTTAATTGACCAAGGCAAGACTTCCATATTCTAACTAAGTCACAAAGATCATCATTCCCATCACATAGACCACCATGTCACACGCCTCCACCACTTGCCTCGGTCTAAATCCTTTACCACCCAGTTGGTTTTAGTGCAACACATGCCATCACGAAGTAATAACACATAGCACACAGCTTTACACGAGGTTCCATAGTCACTTAGTCATAATTAATATTTGTAACTTACATGAGATGTGAGACTCGTAGCATAGCTAAGCAATTGTACTCGCATCTAACCAACCCACGTTGGTACTATAATATTACCAACTCAACCAATCTAGGGTGACAAGGAATTATGACATACAAGGCCAAGGTGTGATAACAAGTTGATAATAACTATGCCCAAAGCATTTAAATAAATAATTAAAGTAGAATGCAATAATTCAACACAAAGTAATTTGAAAACTGGGTTCAAGATGATCAAAGGTATGACTTGCCTTGGAAAAGGTCTATGTACTGGTCTTGAACTTGGTTGAAGCCTTCTTCGACAAAAACCCCCGAAGTATCGACGTCTACGCACAAACGAAGCAAAACAACCAAAACAAATAAATAACAGAGGCAAAACAAACTCCAAAAATTAAATAAAAAACTCAGATAGCTAGATCTTGAATTTAGACAAATTTAGAAATTTGAATGAGCTCAATCGGAGTTAGGATGCAAAAGTTATGAGCTTTGGAAGATTGAAATTACATAAAATGCTGAAAATCAGATTTTATGAATTTACTGAATTATTTTCCTAAAGGAAAAATCAGATTTATTGCGCAACGCTGACGTCAGCGGAACGTTCGGACGGGGTGACTGTGGATCTGACAGGTGGGTCCCACCCGTCAGTGCCTCGGCTCACGGTGGACAAAGTCCACCGAGCCTTGGGTTCGGGGGTCCGGTGGACTGGCCACCCGTGCACCCACGTCTTGTGCCGACCGGCTCCACGCGCGACACGAGGGCGACGAGAATGACGCGGCACCGAGTGGCGAACACGGTGGCATCGCCGGCGAGTTCTTGTCGGCGCGACGACAACGGCGACTCCGACCACGGCGGCAACGGAGGGTAGCATCGGGCTCCTCACACCCTCGCGAATCTGGCGACACGGTCGGACGCTACCGGCGGTGATCAAATCGCGGCGGCGCTCGAGATTGGCGGCGGAGCGGCTCGGTGGAACGGCGACGAGGCGATGCGGGGCTCCCTCAAGGATGATGAGGCGCGATCGTGAAGGCCATCGCGCGCGACCGTGGGGCGGTGACGGTGAGGGCGGCGCTCACCACCGGCGGCTCGACGCCGAAAGGCTTCGCGGCGGTGGACTTCTCGCCAAATCCTTCCGGTGGCGCGCGATCTACGAGGGGGTTCTAGGGTTTTGGAGGAGAGGGGCGGTGCGGAGATTCTGACGCAGGCGCGGCGTTAAATAGTGCCCGGAAGCGACGAGTCCGCGGGCGGCACGGCGGCACCACCCGGCTCGGACACGGACTCTCGAGTCCGAGAGGTAGACGACGAGGACGTGGCGTGCGGGACCCACAAGGCAGCGGGAGTGGCTCGGGCCAGACCGCGTCGCACACGGCATGGCTGCGGCTGACGGGTGGGACCGGCACGCCCGCGCGGGGAGAGAGAGGCGGTGCGGGCTGCGGCGGGAAGTGGGCTGAGGCGGAAGGAAATGGGCCGGCTGAGTGGATTTCGGCCCAAGCACTAAACTGAGGTTTTAAATAGGTTTTTCATTTTAGAAAATACCAGAAATTCAAATAGGCAATAGAAAATAGCAAATGAACTCAGAAACATTCTAGAAAAATCTAGAAAATATATCTGAGCACATAGAACCCAAATAAAATAGTTTTGACTAATGTTCATGTTGGGATTGTTCACATTAAATGTTTTTTGGTTGTAAAGTCCAATATTAAGCTTTTGAAATTAAATTCAAATAAAATTCAAATGGTGAATTTTCTCCTACTAACTATTTAAAAGATTTTTAAGGCTCTGAAAATTGGGATGTTACATCAGCGTCCTAATCTAATCATAAAGAATGACCTTGTTATCCGATAGAGAGCAAACCAAGGAGGCCATTAGAGCCATATGGAAACTTTATTCACATGGTTCAATGAACAAAAAATGAAAACTAAAAAGGGGGTACTGATAGACTACGCCTACACAAGGGTTAACAAAAATGCTTAGAACCACAAAGCTTGCAGCAAGACACATGATCTCGTATGTATATATATATACCTGCTCCATCAACCATCAATGCAAGTAATTACCTCCCCCTTCCTCAATCAGACATTTGAGAGTGCTTTTTCAAGCAATGCCACTGACTGCATAAAAAAATTATTCATTAAATGTTTTTCCAATCAAATTTAGTTAAAGGAATGGTTAACATGTAAACGCAAGGTAGAAAAGCAAACATTAAGGGAAAACAATTAGCATGTAATGCGAATTAAAAAAAATACAAAATTCCATTACATCTGCTGAAGCTACAGCATAAGATTTATTGGATAGACATGACAGCCACTGTAATAATCTATTGTACGATTAGGAATAGTATATGTAATGGAAAGGGTAAAAGGGGACGACATGATAAAGACATCATAAGATTAGATGCAAGATCACAAATATCTCTAAGGGGATATATAAGTAAAAAAGATTTGTTGCCAATGGTACATATCACGATGGTGCAACCTAGATCTTGTGGGTGCCAATATAACCTTCTAACCAATTTTAATTATCTGATTTAATGGGTAGGGCCCACTGTCATTCACTCATGTGCAGAGAGAAAGCCTCCACACACACAGAGAGAGAGAGAGAGAGAGAGAGAGAGAGAGAGAGAGCAGAGAGAGATAGAGAGAGCAGCAGCAGAGGCCAATGGGCAAAACAGAGGTGGCCACGCTGGGTTCTAGAGGCGGCGACGACGACGATGAGAGGTGGCCCAGGGAGGTGGCAACGGCAGAAAATGGTTCCCCGAGAGAGCGTGGGAGGTAGGGGAGGCAGCGTCACGGCATGGGGTGGCCTAATTCGGCGGGGTGCAAGGCTGAGCGGCGACCGACTCTAGGGAAGGAGAGGGGTGGCGGTGCTGGAGAGGGGAGGCAAAAAACGAAGGTGCGCACGAGTGGGAGGGAGTTCAGGGGAACTCGCCGGAGTGGCAGATTACGGTGGGGAGGAGCTAAGGCGGGCTGGCAACGGAAGCCAGTGGCGGCGGTGCTGTGGAAGAAGGGAGAAAGAGTGGGGGGGGGGATTGGGGGAGGCGAGGCGATGCTCTAGGAGGGAGTGGAGAGGGGCAACTGGAGCAAGAGTGGAGACAGTTGCAGCAGCTTTTGGCCGGAAGCAGGGAAGATGACGGTGGCGTGAGTTCTTGTGGGTGAAAGCCAAAATTGGCCAAGGGGATTTGAAGAGGTGGCTTGGGAACACACTTTGACGTGAAAGGAATCGGAAGGTGCTCACCGAATTGGCTGGATCAGTGAGGCGAAGGCGGCAGCCGCGAGCTGTGGTGAGGCCGGAGAGGTTGTTTCCTTCGGCGCTGCAGAGCGAAGGGTGAGTGAAGGTGAGGGATGGAAGAGGACCCTAGGGCGGTGCTAGGTGATGTGACGGTGCCCGTCGGGACTCACCGGAGTGACAACGCGAGGTAAGCGGGGCGTGGCGACTGTAACAGAGGCGGACGACAGCTTTGCTCGGTTTCCTTCATTGACGCGAGAGAGGAATGGAGGAGAGGGTTGGACTCGGTGCTCTCCTCAGCTGTTGCTTCGCTTAGGCGCTCGTGGACCGTCCGATGACGATCTAAGCGTGTCCGGATGGCCTCTCCACTCTAGACAATCTGGGGCATCTGACGAAGATCCGACGACCCGTCTTTTTTGGGGCGACATAGAGAGCGCGGAGGAGGCGCTCTCCACCGGGTTAATGTTAGTAATGTATCACACGTTACAGCAGCGTGCGTGTTCCACAGCAGCGACCGGCCGTCTATAAATATCTAGAGAGCTAGCGAGAAGCTGAGAGAGATCATCGATCCATACATAGATTGACTCAATATTGTTTTTCTCAGAGAGAGAGAGAGATAGCAGCAGCAGCAGCAGCAGCAAGGAGCTAGCTAGGCGCTAATATACAGAACCAGCTAGGCTAGGCTAATACTCCTATATAGCATGAATATGATCGAGATGCTGCAAAGAGTGGGAGGCGTTGCGGGCATGAACAGCGGAGAAGCCGGAGAGATGAGCTACGCCAACAATTCTGACTTCCAGAGGATGATCGCTTGTGTGACCAAGAAGGAGCGGCAGGACATGGCGGCCGCCCTGTACCGCGCGCGCCGCCCCGCCGCCATGGCCATCGCCGACCTCGGTTGCGCCACCGGCCCCAACGCGCTGCTCATGGCGTCCGACGCCGTCCAGGCCGTCCTCTCCGAGTGCGCCCGGCTAGCGGTACTAGAACCCCCCGAGTTCCACGTCTTCCTCAACGACCTCCCGGCCAACGACTTCAACAGCGTCTTCCGCCTGCTGCCGGTGCAGCAGCTGCACCGCTGCTTCGTCTCCGCGTGGCCGGGATCCTTCTACGGCCGCCTCTTCCCGCTGGCGAGCCTCGACTACGTTGTCTCATCCTCCAGCCTCCATTTCCTATCCAAGGTACGGTACCGGTACGTACGCATGCATGTATGAGTCAATCTATGCTATATACACAATTAGGCATCGCAGTTAGGGTTGTAAATGGATCGAATACGAATGTATATTTCCATATTCATATTCGTATTTTCTAAATAAATATGAATATAAATTCGTATATTGTCAAATACGAATAGGAATAAAATATCTACTCAGTTTGATCGAATTCGGATATCCTCGTAACTTACGTAATGACAAGATATTTATGATATTTTATCTTCTTACGTAGCACACTTAACCATTCTAGTTTATCTATTTAACCTAAAAACATGGATTCACATTAAACTAAAAATATCCATCCGACTAATTAGTCATACCGCAATAAAATATGTATATCATTTTATCAAATTCGAATACGAATATTGCAGATAAAATAACATTTGGATGACTAAAGTCCATAACATATTCGTATCCATATTTTTATATGAATATGAATACAAATAGAGGAGAAATTGTTAATCAGACGGAAAAAATCGAAACCCATATTCGTAACCTATCGAATATGGTACCCGAATAAAACAGATAATTCGTATCCGATTGACACCCCTAATCGCGTCAATTATTCAATGCCAGCCCACGTGATTGGACTATTTTTACGAACCTGGCCCATTAAATGCTCAAGCTTTTTATTTGGACTTAATTCTTACTCCCTCCGGTCACAAAAGAATATCATTGTGGATATTGACACGTTGACCATTAATTTCTATATAAAACCTTCTTAAATCTATATTATTATGAAAGTTCTTTGTGAGATAAATTCATACATATTAATTTTATATATTCATTCTAAATATAAAAAGATATTGATAGTCAAAATTTAAAAAGTTTACTGCACGTAACTCAAAACGACATTCGAGAGGCTCGATCCAGCCGCCTCTTCCTCTACTTGGGTCACGGCACGAGTTGCGCTGCCGCTTTTGCCGGAGGCGCCACCTTAGAAGCAAGCTTCTCCCTCTCCATCCTCGGCGACCGCCTCTGAGGACGAACGGTTTGGAGCGGCGACGCGGGACGGATGGCGAGACAGGTGATACGAGCGAAGGGGAATTTTTCTTCATCCCGTGACACGACGACTGTTTCACGCGCGGGGTAATTTGGCGCATCAAATCTCAAAACAAATTAGTCAGGTTGTCAGATTCAGAATTTAATTCGTACGTGCATATGAATATGAATATGATCGCATTGTAGTGAACCTGCTTAATTAATTGCTACAATTAATCTGTACGTACGTGTATATATGTGGAGTAAGTACTGAATGAATTAATGGAGCTGGATGCATGGTGCATCAATTTGCACGCACGCAGGCGCCTGAGATGACGACGACGATGCTTGGGAGTAGTAAAGCTGCTGCTAAGGAGAATGGCGGCGGCGGCGGCGTCGTGAACAAGGGCAGGATCTACGTCTCGGAGAGCAGCCCGGCCATGGTGCTGGACGCGTACAGGTTGCAGTTCCAGAGCGACTTCTCGCTCTTCCTCTCGTGCCGCGCGGAGGAGGTTCGGCAGGGCGGCCTCCTCATCCTCACCTTCGTCGCCAGGAGGACCAAGCTCCCCTCCGCGCACGACTGCTACATCTGGGACCTTCTCGCCGACGCTCTCGTGGACATGGCCGCCGCCGGTCTCGTCGACGAGGCCAAGGTGGACAGCTTCGACGCACCATTCTACGGGCCCTGCCCGGAGGAGCTCAGGCAGGTCATCCACGACGAGGGCTCCTTCGCCCTCAAGAGGATGGACCTCTTCGAGACCAGCCGCCGCTCCTCTTCGAGCTGGGATGCCCGGAGCCTGGCTGTGGAGACGGCGAGCACCATCCGGGCGGTGGTGGAGCCGATGCTGGGGAGCCACTTCGGGTGGGACTCCGTCACCATGGACGGCCTCTTCCGAAGGTACCGCCTCCTGCTGGACGCATACTACCGCACCAACGCCGGCAAGCTCGATGACCTCACCAGCGTCTTCATCGCCTTGGAAAAGAGATAACTCCTACTAGCTACTGGTAATATCATTCAATCGTTCATGTATTGGACTCTCTAAGTATAATATATAATTGTTGTATGAATTTGTCTTGTGTGTACGATGGGCGTGGGAGGTCAATTTGCCTTAACTGTTGTACGAGTTGTACTTGTCATATATACAACTCTAATTCTCTCTTTTCCATTCTTATTCTTACGATGGAAATATAATTGTGTTTTTTTTATATAGTTGAGTCGATGAATTTCTCATCTTACAAAGTAAATACGGGAACATGACTCTCGAGATCACGTGGGAAGCGACATGGTGTTTTAGACAGGTTCAGGCCTTATTACAATACACAACGTGCCACTGAAACTAGGAGTGCTCTTAATGACCTCCTCCCCCTCCATCTGTCGGGTTTTTCATGAATTGTAGGACTAAAAACGAAATTTAGATAGTGATCCTGCCGAGTCAACGGAGCTCTATTACCAAGATGATATGAGCTGTTTGATCTTCTCGACGTAGGATCAAGATAACTCGAGTAGCCTGACGAATCACATACAAACAGTACGTTGCTAATGCAACAATGTGCAACACATAAACTCGTCTAACCACACGCTTAGACGATAATCATCTACAAGACCACCAAGTGGATGCAAAACTCCTGTAATCCGCAAGGATGAGCAAGAACCTAGGCGAAGAAACATCCAATTTTCTCTCTAGTTCGATTGCTCTTGGCTAGCCCTAGGAGAAGAATAAGTGCTGAAAGCAATTTGCAATATTTGATTAAGAGAAATTTTACGGTACATTTTACCGGTAGTATATGGTGGTAGTATAAATCAAATCAAATCATTGATTTGTTAAACGCATAATAGACTTTTTCGTGGGGGTATTATAGACTTTTCCAACTAGGGTTGAAAATATTCCACGTAGGTAATTACAATTCTACCATATTAAGATTTTACTTCTCATACTACCGGGTGTAGTATAATTAAATCATAATTAATCTAAATTATTAGATAAAAAAGAATAGATGGTCTGTATTAAATTTAGTGTATCGGAAAAGAAAACTCTTAGATTAAACGTGGTCCGCTAAAATTGGCCGTGCTTACGCTGGTGGCCTCGGTGAAGAAATCTACTCGGACTATCTCTGTACTAACAGAGTAATTTATTTCCTAATCTATCTCAGCTAAAAATTCCAAGTACAAGTCATCTGAATAAAAAATTCCAGATTGATGTTCCACGAAGCAAAGCTGACTGCACGTGGGCCCATCAAGACCTCTCATGCACCGCTGGTACAATAGGGAACATGGTGGGGCCCACCAAGGATAAGATAATTGAAACGTACAAAAGGGAACCTGAGTTGCAGGGCTGAACGGTTTTTAACTAGGTTGATTGTAATTTCTGAGATAGGGAATGTCCGAAATGCTCTTGAGACAAATAATAGCTTGTTTGATGCTATTTAACAGCAATTAACATAATTGATAGCAATTAACGACTAATAACAACAACTAATGACCATAGATCGCAGGCGGAGGAGGAGGGAGCCGAGCGGCGAGATCTATATCTAGATCTGGGCCACGCGACTGCGGGGGAGGAGGGAGGTGGAGGCGGCGACGTGGGAGGAGGGCACCGAGGGAGGAGACGGGCGAGCGGGGGAGGAGGGGGCTTTTATGCGGTTGCATTTGGTGGGTAATTACCCCCGGGACAATTTCGAAATAGAGAATACGGGAAGCTGCTGAAGCTCCTTACGGGCGGCTTCTGCCACGTTGTAATACGAAACCGCTTCACAGAAAAAAGACTGTGAAAAAATCGATCATTTGAAAAGACTTTTGACTTTTTTCGGACGAAAGCCAGACGTAAAGCGGTCCCAAACCACCCCGCATCCCGCGGGGCCTCGAGAAGCGCTCACGGATGAACAGATTTTAGACAACATTTTGACAACATAATTGCTGGTAAGAAATTAAGATTATCAATCAGTTAGTTAGTTAGTCAGTCAATCAATCTGTCTGTCTGTCTCGTATATTCATCCATCCATCTCATCTAAGCCAATAGCGTCATTACGATCGAGTACGCGCAAAAGTTCCTTGATTTCTAGGCTGCAAATAATGCATGCTGCATTTCTTTCTTTATAACGCAGTCAGTTCAACTGAGTTGGCATCAAAGCACCATGATTCACCTCTTACGCTCGAACGTCTCAATAGCATGTGACGGGGACGTAGTCCCTACAGATACAATCAAATTTACTATACTTGCTATTCTAAATACAAAATCTCGTATACTTCACTTAAATTATCAGGTGAGCTCGTTTTTAGGAGTGTATTTATATTATACGAACCATATGATGTTACTTAATGATAAAAATGTATATTTATGCAGCACCATATCACTTTTTGTATCAGCCAAGCAAGAGATCAAATTGGACATCTTCTAGAATCCAATTCTGCCTCTAAAGACAACCTCGATTTCAAACGAGCATAACTTTCACATACGAACTCCGTTTGAAGTTCACGAGTACTTGATTGAAAGCTTATCTCATCCTCTTTCCAATGGATTCAGCCTCACCTCTAAATTCCTTATATACACGTCGCAATCATCAAAGGAAAGTGTTGTATCATCTATTTAGGCCAATTTAGGCCTTGTGATCGTACCGGAATTGGCCCATATGCTGGCCGGCCACCCAAAGGAGTCCATACTGTTCACATGAACAGTACCACCTCCATAAACAGTACCATGAACAGTAGTACCGCCTCGTCATCTCTTAGCTTCGTGCGGCTCCCCCTCCCCTATTTAAGGTGGTCGCACGCCTCTAGTTTTCTTGGATTTCGTTTATGTTTAGTTTGCCTTCGTTGCAACTTGTATCTTTTGCGTGTGTCGACTAGACCACCCGGTCAAGATCTTTAATCGGAATCCCACCTTATCAGGTGTTTCAATCCTATTTGCAATTTCATATTGCTTATTAATTTGTTCTTGCGTGTTCTTTGATTGCATGTAGAAATAGACCTTCGTGGTCAGGTCGATCGTGCTTCTAGCAAGGTCGATAACAATTACGGAGTTGGTTCAGCGATTGCGGGCATATTGGTCATGTGCGATTGGTAGCCGGATCATGAGAGTCGTCTCCACCAAATCGAGTTATCTTTCTCACCAAAAGATCGGGACACCCATTGTTGCATCAGGTGGTATCAGAGCTCCAGGTTGTTCGGTGATAATTTCTAGTTTCCTGATAGTAGATTCATTTTTCATACCTAGAGTCCAGAAAATTACCCAAAAAATTATTGCATCTATCATCCGTACCGAACCACTTTGAGCCATTGTAATTTTCTTTTCGGTATTTTGCTTGTTGAATCATTGGTTGCATCGTTGTGTCTAGTTGTTGATCTTTAGTTCTAGTTATTGTCTAGTTGGTGATTGTATAGATTGCTTCTCGTGTTTTCCTTTGTGTTGCTTGATCGTTTGTTTAGGGTTCTTAGTTTTTGCATCTAAAATAGAAAATTCGTGGGTTAGAACTCCTCTCATCCGTGCCAAAAAATAGAAAAATCCGTATTATTGTTAATCCAAAAAAAAAACAAGAGGATTGCTGTGATTTTTTTAGGAGAGTTGATGTTATTTGTGATTTACGGCAAATCATAGAGCCGGCCAAATATTAGAAGGAGAAAGAGACAACCGCATAGAACAAAAGCCACGGTAGAAAAAAAGATAGAAGAAAAGTGCGTGAAAATTGGTGGAGACCTTCTGCATATAACCACAAGTATTCACAAAAAAATTCAGCGAGTTTAGCCCACAAATTTGAAAGATATAGTAGTTTCAAATTTGAACTCGAGGCGGTTTCAAGTCCGAGTAGGATTTCGTTTCTGAGACACCTTTAGTAAAACAGACATAACTTTTGCATACAGTGTCTGCTTTTGACGTTCTTGTGCTCGTTTTGAAGCTAATGACGAGGTGCATCCTTTCCATCTAAGCCACTAGTTGTCCTCTAGGTGCCCCAAAATCGGCCATCTTCGGCCCCGAATTCGCGTCGCAAGTTTTTGGTTCTCTTTTCCATTCTTACGATGGAAATATAATTGTATTTTTTTATATAGTTGAGCCGATGAATTTCTGATCTTACAAAGTAAATCACGGAACATGACTCTCGAGATCACGTGAAGCGACATGGTGTTTTAGACAGGTTCGAGCCTTATTACAATACACAATGTGCCACTGAAACTAGGAGTGCTCTTAATGACCTCCTCCTCCATCTGTCGGGTTTTTCATGAATTGTAGGACTAAAAACGAAATTTAGATAGTGATCTGCCGAGTCAGCGGAGCTCTATTACCAAGATGATATGAGTGTTTGATCTTCTCGACGTAGGATCAAGATAACTCGAGTAGCTGACAATCACATACAAACGATGCGTTGCTAATGCAACAATGTGCAACACATAAACTCGTCTAACCACACGCTTAGAGGATAATCATCTACAAGACCACCAAGTGGATGCAAGACTCCTCTAATCCGCAAGGATGAGCAAGAACCTAGGCGAAGAAACATCCAATTTTCTCTCTAGTTCGATTGCTCTTGGCTAGCCCTAGAAGAAGAATAAGTGCTGAAAGCAATTTGCAATATTTGATTAAGAGAAATTTTACGGTACATTTTACCGGTAGTATATGGTGGTAGTATAAATCAAATCTAATCATTGATTTGTTAAGCGCATAATAGACTTTTTCGTGGGGGTATTATAGACTTTTCCAACTAGGGTTGAAAATATTCCACGTAAATAATTACAATTCTACCCTATTAAGATTTTACTTCTCATACTACTGGGTGTAGTATAATTAAATCATAATTAATCTAAATTATTAGATAAAAAAGAATAGACGGTCTGTATTAAATTTAGTGTATCGAAAAAAAACTCTTAGATTAAACGTGGTCCGCTAAAATAGGCCGTGCTTACGCTGGTGGCCTCGGTGAAGAAATCTACTCGGACTATCTCTGTACTAACAGAGTAATTTATTTCCTAATCTATCTCAGCTAAAAATTCCAAGTACAAGTCATCTGAATAAAAAATTCCAGATTGATGTTCCACGAAGCAAAGCTGACTGCACGTGGGCCCATCAAGACCTCTCATGCACCGCTGGTACAATAGGGAACATGGTGTGGGGCCCACCAAGGATAAGATAATTGAAACGTACAAAAGGGGACCTGAGTTGTAGGGCTGAACGGTTTTTAACTAGGTTGGTTGTAATTTCTGAGATAGGGAATGTTCGAAATGCTTCTGAGGCAAATAATAGCTTGTTTGATGCCATTTAACAGCAATTAACACAATTGATGGCAATTAACGACTAATAACAACAACTAATGACAATTGATGACCATAGATCGCAGGCGGAGGAGGAGGGAGCCGAGCGGCGAGATCCATATCTGGATCTGGGCTACGCGACTGCGGGGGAGGAGGGAGGTGGAGGCGGCGGCGTGGGAGGAGGGAGCTGGGGAGGAGGCGGGCGGGCGGGGGAGGAGGGCTTTTATGCGGTTGCATTTGGTGGGTAATTACCCCCCTCTCGGCTCGGAACTTTGGGGACAATTTCGAAATAGAGAATACGGGAAGCTGCTGAAGCTCCTTACGGCGCTACGCCACGCGTTGTAATCTGAAACCGCTTCACGAAAAAGCGTGTGAAAAATCGATCATCTGAAAAGACTTCTGATTTTTTCGGACGAAAGCCAGACGTAAAGCGGTCCCAAACGAAGCGCTCACGGATGAACAGATTTTAGACAACATTTTGACAACATAATTGCTGGTAAGAAATTAAGATTATCAATCAGTTAGTCAGTCAGTCAGTCAGTCAATCAATCTGTCTGTCTGTCTCGTATATGGTACTAGTTAATAATAATAAAAAAAAACTGTTAATTTGTAGGCCAGGTCACAACAGCAACAGCCATTACATGGATGGTCAAGCATTTGGATGACAACAGAGACTTCCAATAAACCTTACGTAACTCATCAATCCATCCATCTCATCTAAGCCAATAGCGTCATTACGATCGAGTACGCGCAAAAGTTCCTTGATTTCTAGGCTGCAAATAATGCATGCTGCATTTCTTTCTTTATAACGCAGTCAGTTCAACTGAGTTGGCATCAAAGCACCATGATTCACCTCTTACGCTTGAACGTCTCAATAGCATGTGACAGGGACGTAGTCCTATAGATACAATCAAATTTACTATACTTGCTATTCTAAATACAAAATCTCGTATACTTCACTTAAATTATCAGGTGAGCTCGTTTTTAGAAGTATATTTATACTGTACGAACCATATGATGCTACTTAATGATAAAAATGTATATTTGTGCAGCATCATATCACTTTTTGTATCAGCCAAGCAAGAGATCAAATTGGACATCTTCTAGAATCCAATTCTGCCTCTAAAGACAACCTCGATTTCAAACGAGCATAACTTTCACATACGAACTCCGTTGGAAGTTCACGAGTACTTGATTGAAAGCTTATCTCATCCTCTTTCCAATGGATTCAGCCTCGCCTCTAAATTCCTTATATACACGTCGCAATCATCAAAGGAAAGTGTTGTATCATCTATTTAGGCCAATTTAGGCCTTGTGATCATACCGGAATTGACCCATATGCTGGCCGACCACCCAAAGGAGTCTATACTGTTCACATGAACAGTACCACCTCCATAAACAGTACCATGAACAGTAGTACCGTCTCGCCATCTCTTAGCTCCGTGCGGCTCCCCCTCCCCTATTTAAGGTGGTCGCACGCCTCTAGTTTTCTTGGATTTCGTTTACGTTTAGTTTGCCTTCGTTGCAATTTGTATCTTTTGCGTGTGTCGACTAGACCACCCGGTCAAGATCTTTAATCGAAATCCCACCTTATCAGGTGTTTCAATCCTATTTGCAATTTCATATTGCTTATTAATTTGTTCTTGCGTGTTCTTTGATTGCATGTAGGAATAGACCTTCGTGGTCAGGTCGATCGTGCTTCTAGCAAGGTCGATAACAATTACGGAGTTGGTTCAGCGATTGCGGGCATATTGGTCATGTGCGATTGGTAGCCGGATCATGAGAGTCGTCTCCACTAAATCGAGTTATCTTTCTCACCAAAAGATCGGGACACCCATTGTTGCATCAGGTGGTATTAGAGCTCCAGGTTGTTCGGTGATAATTTCTAGTTTTCTGGTAGTAGATTCATTTTTCATACCTAGAGTCCAGAAAATTATCCAAAAAATTATTGCATCTATCATCCGTACCGAACCACTTTGAGCCATTGTAATTTTCTTTTCGGTATTTTGCTTGTTGAATCATTGGTTGCATCGTTGTGTCTAGTTGCTGATCTTTAGTTCTAGTTATTGTCTAGTTGGTGATTGTATAGATTGCTTCTCGTGTTTTCCTTTGTGTTGCTTGATTGTTTGTTTAGTGTTTTTAGTTTTTGCATCTAAAATAGAAAATTTGTGGGTTAGAACTCCTCTCATCCGTGCCAAAAAATAGAAAAATCCGTATTATTGTTAATCCAAAAAAACCAAGAGGATTACTGTGATTTTTTTAGGAGAGTTGATGTTATTTGTGACTTACGGCAAATCGTAGAGCCGGCCAAATATTAGAAGGAGAAAGAGGCAGCCGCATAGAACAAAAGCCACGGTAGAAAAAAAGAGAGAAGAAAAGTGCGTGAAAATTGGTGGAGACCTTCTGCATATAACCACAAGTATTCACAAAAAATTTCAGTGAGTTTGGCCCACAAATTTGAAAGATATAGTAGTTTCAAATTTGAACCCGAGGCGGTTTCAAGTCCGAGTAGGATTTCGTTTCTGAGACACCTTTAGTAAAACAGACATAACTTTTGCATACAGTGTATGCTTTTGACGTTCTTATGCTCATTTTGAAGCTAACGACGATGTGCATCCTTTCCATCTAAGCCACTAGTTGTCCTCTAGGTGCCCCAAAATCGGCCATCTTCGGCCCCGAATTCACGTCGCAAGTTTTTGGTTTCTATTTTTGTCATTTCTTTCAGTCTTCCCTTTGGAATTTGGGGTTCGTCTCAGCTGCAAAGTTGTAGATCTCGTCGAAACCTTTCAGAAGAGTATATATAGGCTATATAAAACTTTGATTGTTTTTATCTCTTGAGACTAGCTATTGTTTACTGCTTAAACTAGAGAGTTGTTTACATTGCATGTTATTGCATCTTTGTGCTCTACATCGTGTGAACAATCTTGTATCCCTACACAGAGGTTTGAGTAGTTGGCTAGCGTCTCTCCTAGCACTTGATGTGAGAATTTCCTTTGTTTGCATCAAGTCATATTGATCTTTACATATGCGTGCATACACTTCTCTTGATAGGCTTTGATTAGCCAGTTTTGATTAGACTAGGATCAACAACTTTGACTAGTACTTTGAGCAATTTTTTAACTTGCATTTACTGGTTTGATTGTTGCTAATCCTTGCTACCATATTGAAGCCTATCCTAGCTCCACCTACTACCATTGTACAGTACCAGTTGCTTGCAATCGCTTTGTCAATCTTTGGAGATCGTTTGACATCAACACTAGTTGCCGATCACCGCTTGTTTGCTTGGTAAGGACTGGTAAGAATTTGGTATAAGATTGAGTGTGAGCGACTTTGAGCCTCCAGATCCTAGTAGTTGACAGGAACATATACTTGTGATTTGTTTCCTTGTTTTCTACTAACTATGTCAGGTTCACGGGATGATTACAAGATAGATTCACGTCTTCTTCGAGCCATTGAACGGGAGCACAAGAAAGTCTACGAGGAAGATGCATGCTTGAGATGCGATTATCCACCACGGGAGGTACATGAACGTGATAGTACGACTGGTAAAACTAAACTCACTGTGTCTTGTTTTGCTGGTAAATTTGATCCTAATGCCTATGTTGACTGGGAGATAGCTTTAGACAAATAATTTAAATATTATGAATTATCTTATAGGCAAAAGATTAACGCTGCCACTAGTGTTTTTGTTAAGGATGCAATACTTTGGTGGAAGTATTTATGTAGACATGGAAGAGTGCCTCAAACTTATAATGCTTTTTTTTGAGACGACTTCGTTCCTAAATATCATGCTGGTTATTTGCTAGCCTGATTCCAACGTTTAAAACAACGTGGTAGAACTGTAAGGGAATACTATCATGAATAAAAAACGTTTGTTGCGTTGTGGCTTAAAAGAACATGCTGAAGCAATAGAGAATAGATTCTTAAGTGGGCTTAATCAAGAAATTCAGGACATTCTTGCTCACAAAGAATATAACTCTCTCCCTCATTTGTTTATACTTGCTTGTAAAGTTGAATGTCATATTGAGGAGAAATTGAGAATGCTTGATGATAGGGAATATGAGAACAAACCTGTGTTTGAATCTTTTTCTATGACTAACAATTTGCAGGAAGTTGAGAACCATGCCAAAGAGAAGAATAAGCTGATTGAACCATCGACTCCATTGGTTGAGAAGGAAGATGAGGAGATGGATGCACCTACATCATCTGAGAAGAGCCAAAAAGATAAAGATCATGGTGCTATCATCACTTAAGGTGAGTATGCTTGTGAAGAACTACAATTGTTCACTGTTCATACTATTTTAGATTAAAAATTAGTGGAAAACGATTATGATATGCACATATTTCAAGTAGAGAATACATACTACATTGATTTGAGTGCACCATGTGATAAAATTGTTGATTTACCTTCCAACTTGAGTGCACCATGTGATTAAATAATTGAATTGCATGCTGTTTTGAGTGATTCATGTGATGAATTAATCGCATATAATGATCATGTGGAATTGGTTAGACATAAAGAAGTTTTAACTAGAATTTCTCCTGCTGATTTTTTGTGTTACATTATGTTGGATTCACCTATGAAATTGTCACATGCTATGGAGAAAGTTTCTAAAATCGCATGTTCTAAATCCTTGTCTAGTACCTACACCCCTGGATATAAGTTTAATTTGATTGGAGATTATGATGTAGACAATCAATTTCTTGTTTATAGAATATGCATAACTTGTGATTACATGGATAAATTGAAGTTTGTTGTTTTGAACAACAATTCTTATGTGCCGAATCTTGTTCATTATGAGAGAAAATTAAAATTTAGTGATCATTCAATGCCTATGTGTTCATCTCTTATTGCACCATCTAGTATGGACAATCTGCATCATGATGTTGAAGTATAGAAGAATTTACATATCTTTTCACCTTTGCTAGATGAATTTGCTATTGCTCGATTGAAATATGATTATATGGATAAGCTTTGTTTGATTTCAAAAGTTGTAGATTTGTCCAGTGTGCTACCACTGCAAGTTTACAACTTTGGAGAGTTGAATTGTATAAATATTTCACTTATATTTGCAAAACTAGTTGCAATAATTTCTATGTGAGAAATTTTGTTTTGCTTATTAACATATATGATTATTCTTGGGGTAATAATACAATAAGCTTTTATGATCCCTGCTGTTTTATAATATTAATTGTGCAACAACGAAGAACTGTTAAAATGGATGACATATACATATACCATGCATACACCTTGGCTTCTTTGTTACCCTATTTTCAATCTATCAAAAGCGAGGACGACTTTGTTTTCAAGAAGGGGAGGATGATGAGGACATGACTCCTATAGATACAATCAAATTTGCTATGCTTGCTGTTTCAAATACAAGAGCTTGTACACTTCACTTAAATTATCAGGTGAGCTTGTTTTTATGAGTGCATTTATATTATATGAACTATATGATGCTACCTAATGATAAAAATATATATTTGTGCAGCACAACGTCACTTTCTGTATAAGCCAAGCAAGAGATCAAGTTGGACATCTTCTGGAATCCAATTCGGCCTCTAGAGACAGCCTCGACTTCAAACGAGCATAACTTTCACATACAGACTCCGTTTTTAGTCCACGAGTACTTGATTGAAATCTTATCTCGCTCTCTTTCCAATGGATCCAGCCTCACCTCTAAATTCCTTATGTACATGTCGTAATCACCAAAAAAAGATATTGTGTCACCTATTTAGGCCAATTTGGGCCTTGTAATCGTACCAGAATTGGCCCATACGCTGGCCGGCCACCCAAAGGAGCCCATACTGTTCACATAAACAGTACCACCTTCGTGAATAGTGCCATGAACAGTAGTACAGCCTCACCATCTCTTAGCTACGTGTGGCTCCCCCTCCCCTATTTAAGGTGGTCGCGCCTCTAGTTTTCTTGAATTTTGTTTATGTTTAGTTTGCATTCGTTGCAACTTGTATCCTCTGCGTGTGTCGATTAGACCACCCAGTCAAAATCCTTAATCGGAATCCCACCTTATCAAGTATTTCAATCCTATTTGCAATTTCAGATTGCTTATTAACTTGTTCTTACGTGTTCTTCGATTGCATGCAGGAATAGACCTTCATGGTCAGGTCGATCGTGCTTTTAGCAAGGTCGATAACAATCACAGAGTTGGTTCAGCGATTGCGGGTATATTGGTCATGTGTGATTGTGTAAGAACCCGGGATTAACACCCCAGATCTTCTGTGCATAACTGAACTAGTCCCATGATCAGTGGCTAGCCCACACAGTAAACAAGTGTGATAACACAACCATAAACGCTAAAATTTATTAAATGACAACAGAGTTGATTACAAGATAGCCTTACAGGGCAACATTAAATAAACACAGCGGAAGACGATGAAGAAATAGTAGGGTCCAGCAATCTGCCACAGGCAATCGACTGGGGTAGCGGCCTAGTCATCACGATCCACATCGGTAGCAAAGTCCTTCTCCTCTGAAATTTTGTTTGCATAAAGCAAGATGAGCACAACTTCCGTGCTCGCAAGTTACACCCGTCAAATATCAGAATGACATGCATACATGGATGTAACAAAGGATGGCTTACAGGGTTAATTTGCATAAATCAGCATTTGACATTAAATACCATACTATGTTCAAAAGCTTAAGTTTTATAAAATCAAAGATTGATTTTGCATTGATAAAGATAGTGTAGGCACCAACCTAACACCAATATAAACACGGGCACCAACCCGAGGCTTCAACCCATAACTTTCCTCATGAACACCCATCCATGTCAAACTGTTTTACAAAAATATTTTGAAATCAAAATCTAACTTTGAGTGGCTTTTGCCAGCATGTCCATGACCGTGGACACGGCTATTCGAATAGTTTTACACTCTGCAGAGGTTGTACAACTTTACCCACAAGACATGAATTCTCCAGTTGTTTGGCATCCGTCGATACCAGCGCTCACTACCTTAGGTAAGCAGTCTAGAGCCCGTGTCAAGGCCTTTACAATGCGCCATTCCACCATAGTCCTCCCTCGCTAAGGTTTCACCCCCTTTGGACTACCCGTCCGCAGAGTTCAGGCCCCCTCTTGCGCCAAGTGGGACTAACAAAAGTCATAAAAGACTACCCACCTCATCAATAGGAACGACCATGATGGAGCTTTGCAAATTATTCAGCCAGGTCCTGCCCATACAAGACATGTGGTAGTACGATGTGGCTTAGCAAGATGCGGCTCGTAGACCGGTCCTTAACTGACCTAGGCGACAACCAATAGAACCCTGGGCCTCAACCTACCCAGTTGAGCCCGTGCATAAACCTGCACCCACCAAACAACCATTTCGCCCAAGTCCAAACCATCATTTTATTTCATTTTTTAAAATCATTTATAAAACTCCCATGACACACCAATGCCAAGGGTACAATTTAAACAACATTTGACTTTTGGCTGAAATTCCCCAAATGAAACATATGTGATCTACAAGCATGGCTAAGCACAATATTTTCCAAATGATCCTAGTCCATACTATTGTATCAACTAGGTTTTTATCTAGGGTGACAACATGTTTGATTTGATATTAAAATTGGCCATACAAAAGATTTTAGGCATAGCTACAAATTTAAAACTGGAATTTAAATTACTGAATATAAATAAGCATGCAATAATAATTTGAAACAGAATTTAAATAATTTTAAATAATGGGTGCAAATATGATCAAGAATGTAACTTGCCTCGTTTGAGGTGAGCAGATCAAGCGAATCTTGAGGTGATGTTGTTTTTCTTAACAGGTCACCTAGTACTCACAAGCACTTTCTCTAGGTAGTCTATGTGTACAAGTACGATGATCACACAGTCAAAATCAATCCTCTTATGTGCTCTTCAACGGCGTCGAAATCTGACTCTCCGAAGTCGTCGAAATCTATACGCGAAATTAAGCCAAATTCAAACCAAATTCAAATAAAATTCAAATTAACTCTAAATTGAATAAATTTGGTTTAGATAGCTAGATCTTGAATTTAGATAAATTTAGAAATTTGAATGGGCTCAACCGGAGTTTGGATGCAAAAGATATGAGCTTTCGAAGTTTGAAATTACATGAAATGATAGATTTAGGGTTTAAAGGAAATTAGTGGTCAAATGAGCTCAAACTTAAATAATTTTGATGTAGTTGGCTAGATAATGATTTTATATAAATTTTGCAATTTGAAACACCCAATTTGGAGCTGGGATTCAAAAGATATGAATTTTCTAAGTTTAAATCTATTTAAAGACCTAAATTCTGAATTTTCAGATTTTTGGATTTATTTTTCTAAAGGAAAATCAGATTATTGCGCATGATGACATCAGCAGCAAATTTTCAGAATTTAAATAAATTAAAAGAAATTTCTTACACGTGGGTCCCATGTGTCATTGACATGGTCCATATGGACCAAGTCCATGTGACCTTCAGCTCTGGGCCGGGTGGACCTTGCCACGCGGTCGCGCCACGTGGACGAAGGGAAGGAGGTGGCGCTGGCGCGGCGGTGAGATGGCGTGGCGTGGCAGCCACGTGGCGGTGCCACGCAAGCCACGGCCGGCGGCGGCCGAGCGCTGCTTCGGCTGATTAGCGGCGCTCCGGCGAGTGTGGATGATACCAACGAGAGAGGCGATGGGGTCACGATGCACATGTTTTGGTCACCGAGGTGGCGGTGATAGCCGGCGGCGAGAGATAAGCGGCGCGGCTTCGGCCGTCGGTGGCGATGGAGCTCCGGTGGTGCTCGGTGTCGGGAAGGTGCGCCGCGGTGTCGCGCAGCGAGCGGTCTTGATGCGGCGCGAGGCAACGAGAGGCTTGGAGGCGGTGCTATAAGCGGCGGCGTGAGCGCGGCTGACGCGGAAAACGCCGACACTGCGCGAGCTTCGGCGAGAGAGGAAGTGAATGGTGGAGGCGGCGTTGGCGTGAAGAGAGGCACCCGAGGCTTGCTTTTATAGGGGCGGAGGGGCACAGAGGTGGGAGATCGTGTGCGGAGGTCGTGGCGGCGGCGGTTGCGGCGCGCGGGCGATCCGGCGGGAAAGAGAGGGGGAGGTGGAGAAATGGAGTGGGGACAAGGGCGGTTGAAGTTCCGGGTCGTGCGCGCGTGTGCAAGAGGTGTGGGGCCGTTGGAGGAGGCGGTTGGATGGAGCTCCGGTGGCGCCATGGCGGTTCTGCGCGAAGCGGAGAAAGAAGGGAGGAGGAAGAAGGGTGGCGGGGCCACTGGCGGCGAGGGAGGTGGTGGCGGGTGGGGCCGGGGTGAGAGAGAGCGAGAAGCGGGCGAGGCTGGGCCAGTGGGAAGATGGGAGTGGGCTGCGGGGGTTTAGGCCCAACTGAATTTTAGGGTTTTTAATTGATTTCTTAATTATTTTAATCCCAGAAATTCCTTTAGGCTTTAGAAAATAGCAAAATAATTCTAAAAATTATGGAAAAATTTACAGAAATTCCCATACTTATTTTGGACTTAATAAAATTATTTCCAACTAAATGTTGGCTTTTAGTTTTGCAAATAAATTGTTTTGGCTTTAAAATATTTATAAAAAGGCTTTTAAAAACTCAGAAAATTCTAGAAATTAAGTAAATTTTTATTTTTCAAATTAAATCTAATAAAACTTCAAGAACTTCAAATAAATTTTAAATTTTGACTTTTAAATCTTCAGAAATTCAAATAAAGTAATGAAACTCTATCAAATTCAGAAAATCCAATAAAACATTAACTTTATTTTATTTTATTTTGGTAACATAACCTTGGGATGTTACAGATTGGTAGCCGGATCGTGAGAGTTGTCTCCACCAAATCGAATTATCCTTCTCACCAAAAGATCGGGACACCCATTGTCGCATCAGCATGGACTATGCATACAAGGTACGTAGTACATACACATCATATATTTTAGTAAGTCTCCGAGACCAAATGATTATCATTTGTGATGTGCCGCTATATATTCTATCTGAATATATAAAATAGGTCATAGAAAATCTGATAAGAGGAAGCTCTAATTTCAATCTAACCATGTCTGATCATTCTGCACTTTTAGTTATCACCACTAGTAACACAGGTTTGATTTCTTATAGGCAGTGAAAGAATCCTTAAGGATGGCCACTATAGTTTCTGGGTTTCCAAGAGTGGCTCTCAGGGACTGCCAGGTTGCAGGTAGGTTTTTTTCCCTTGTTTTTTTCAAGCAAGTTTCATCTTTCATCTTTCTTCTTCTTCTTTTTTGTTTCCTATCGCTTGCTGAAAGCTATTAAGTATTAGAGCGAGTAGGCAGACTACTGCATCAAAAACAAAATATCCTACTTTCGTTCTAACAGATTCCATATTAACAAGGATTGGATTGTAAATGTTGACGCGAGGTCTATACACTATGATCCGACGATTTACGACAATCCAACGGTGTTTGATCCCTCAAGATTCAATGTAAGTATGAAAAGACCATTGTTTTTTATTTTTCAAATGATTCATCAGCTGACCTAAATTAATAAACAAGCAATTAGGTGTCGCTAAAATATCCTTCCATTTTATCAAAAGAAGATTCTTCTAGAGATATTAATTGTTCTTGCTATAAACATTATGGCCTTGTTTGGAACGGCTATGCTTTTTATAAAAAGAGGCTTTCGGTTGTGCTGCAAGGCTTTCTGGCTGTGAACTGAGTGATTGGGCTTTTCTGATTTGTTGTTTAGCTGGCTAGCTGCAACTTCCGAGATGAAAAATGTCTGAAATGTCCATGAGAACAGTAATAGCTTGTTTGATGCCGTTTAATGCAATTAGCAACATTAAACGATATTTGACGATATTTAATGACATTTAACGGTATTTAAAAACAATTGAAAGCGACTAACACAATTGACGAGAACTACCGCAATAAACGATAACTACCAATATTGACCGTGTTAGATACACACCATAAAGGAATAATGAGATGCCATTTTACAAGTTATTCATATAGACAGAAACATTGAACATTGCAATAACAATCAATGAAAACAATTATGGACAATTTGTATGAATGTAGTTGTATATGTAACAGGAACCATGGTTATTAAGTCGGCAAGTTGACACTACTCACCTAGTGACCGACTTGCCGACTAGTCGACTAGTCGACAGGTACTGTTCATATGATATATAGTATGTACACATGTAACAGCTAGTAACTCCTCTGCCGCAGAAGATCCCGGCAGCAGCATTCCCTGGCCGCAGAAGATCTTGCCCGCTGCCCCCGCCTCTACTTTTTCCCCCAGCCGGCTTCGCTTCCACGCCGCCTGCGCATTCGCTTCCCTTCGGCTTCTTCGCCCTTGTCCCTCCACGCCCGCCGCCTCCTCGATCCTCCCTCAGCGCCAGCTCCGGCTTGCGTCGCGTCGCCTCCCCTCCCCTCCCCTTCTTTCTCTCCGGCTCTCCTCTCCTCTCGCGCGCCTCGCTGCGCGCCTCCTCCCTCGGCTCGGGAGAGCGCCAGAGCCGCGCGACGGCGAGGGAGCGTGAGGAGCCGTGCGACGAGGAACCGCGGGAAGGAGGAGACGCCTTGATAAGCCTACTACTGTGAGCCTCCGACAAAGGGAGAGGGTGATGGCGGCGGGCGGCGGCGATCGATCTGAGTCATCGTGAGCCCCGATCGCCCTACCTCACTCCCTCCCTCTTGCCTCTTTGCCACTGCCTCTGACAGCCGGGCCCCACGTCCCAGTCGCCCAACTTACCTCCGACTGGTCGACTAGTCGACCGGCAAGTCGACGACTAGTTTATCAGTCGCCCGACTTGCCGACACAAGTCGAGTCGGCACCTCCAGTCGGTTGTTCTCCGACGACTTGTCGTCGATGACTTGATAACCATGACAGGAACTTGCATTAATAATTACAATAAGGGTAATCTAACAAATTTCTATAGATGTTGAGGCATCCAAAGTTACTTCAACATACTACAGAACAACTTGAGTAACCAATACAAGACCATGTTCTATGCAAAAAAATCCATCAATTGATCATGCTAGGATCCAAACTACAAGCAAGAGAAATCAGATTAATCATCTTCACAGCAATTGCATATCCATTCATGTTCCAATATACACTCTAAAAATTGCATGGTAGAGATCACAATTCACAGCAGTACATCATCAAAGTAATTTACAATGTAGCATGTACTCTCAACAATGATGATAGCACCTCATCAAGTCAAAATTCATGTACAGATTGATGGTTCATGGACATGTAATAGCAACCAAAATTCTTCATGAATTGATTTACTTTGCACTAAAAAAATTGATGCACTCAGAGCAAAGGATATGAACATGACATGACATTTTCAAAAAAGGCCTATCTTCTTTGGCCTCTTGAGTGGTATGATGGATTTGTTTTCAACATCTTGTGATAATGCCTTTCTCATATCTAACAAAAAAAAACAAATACAAATGTGAGCAATAAGCTTACCAAGGCCATCTTCTCCAGGCTAGTTTGAAAGAACCGGGCATTCACTCTTCAGTATTGACATATAAAACAACAAGCCTTCATTTTCTCAAACTGTTTAACAATGAATGAAGGAATGAATTTGCTTTACGCGGAAACTAGCAGTAAATCATTCATTTGACTGATGAAAACAGAGACAAATTATGTGAAAGTAAAAAAAAAGTGAGTCTGTATTTATTGTGTGTGTTGTTTCAGATGGGAGATGGCAGACCAAGACCCAAGCCTTGAGAAATGGGCAATGTTCCCCAGGTTAAAGAACCGGTGCCCAATTTATCGGACACAAATAGACAAGAAGATATAACCACATTTGTATATGCAATATCGTAAACTGGCTTGTGCTAGCTAGTTGATGACTATTGTTAGCTTTTGGGGTACGCATGACACAAACAATGTCCGTATGGAAGGAGGAATCCATGTACTATCAGCTAGTTCACAGGTGATCAGTATATTTATGTGGGTCCGCACTGCTGGTAGTTCACACCTCACAGGTGTGCACATATGTAAGAAGGAAAAGGGTAAACATAATGCTAGCTGAATATTCGTGCTTTGCTATGTGTGGAAAGGGAAGGCAAGGTTTGGAGGATCACCACTCGGCATAACAATGCCGGGCATTCCTTTATATATGCATAGCCGGATCGCCAACAATGATTTACACAATCATGCTATACGAGGAAAGATTACATGATATCAAATACAATCAAGCTATACAAGGAAAATCAAGATTGCTAACAGTCCCACGCAGTCGAATCGTGAGGCTCTCGAACGCAGAGACTAGAACGAAAATCCTGAAATAGCTGAGTAGGAAGTTCTTTAGTCATGATGTCGACGAACTGTAGGGAAGATGGTACATGTAGCACACGAACATGTACAAGAGACACCTTCTCGCGGACGAAATGAATGTAGATCTCGATGTGCTTGGTGCGGCGATGTTGTACCGGATTAGACAACATGTAGATAGCACTGAAACAATCACAAGTTGGTGTGGAGATGGGTATAAGTTGGTGTTTGAGTCAAATAAAGTAGTCATTTCTAAATTTGGACTCTTTGTTGGAAAATGCTATGATTGTGGAGGCTTGTTCCGCTTTTCCCTTTCAGATTTCTGTAATAAGGTTGTAAACTATATTTGTGATCCAAATAATGGGGATGAGGCCAACGTTTGGCACTCACATTTGTGTCACATAAATTTTGGTTGTATATCTCGGCTATCTAATCTAAATTTAATTCCAAAACTCTCCATAGTCAATGGTTTTAAATGCCAAACTTGCGTGCAAACAAAGCAACCTCGTAAACCTCATAAAGTTGTGGAGGAAAGAAATTTATCTCCTTTAGAACTCATACATTCGGATCTCTATGAAATGAATGGTGTGTTCGCAAAAGAAGGAAAAAGATATTTCATAACTCTAATTGATGATGCTTCTAGATATTGTTACGTGTATCTATTGAAAACAAAAGATGAGGCTCTAGACTACTTTAAAACTTATAAGGCCGAAGTTAAGAACCAACTAGAAAGAAAAATCAAAAGACTTTAGTTGGATCGTGGTGGAGAGTATTTCTCAAATGAGTTCTCTCAATTCTATGTAGAGCACGGAATTATCCATGAGAGGATACCTGTCTATTTGCCTCAATCCAATGGGGTTGTTGAAAGAAAGAATTGCACGTTGAGTGACTTGGTTAATACAATGTTAGACACTGCGGGTTTATCTAAGTCATGGTAGGGGGAGGTTGTACTGACCTCGACTCAAGTCCTGAATGGAATTCCCACTAAGAATAGTGAGATTACTCCGTATGAAGGATGGAAAGGGAGAAAACCATCACTATCATACTTGCGCACTTGGGGTGTTTGGCAAAAATCAATGTACCATTAACTAAAAAGCGCAAACTTAGACCGAAAACTGTGGATTGTGTCTTTCTAGGATATGCTCATTGCAGTACTGCCTATATGTTTCTAATAGTTAAATATGAGGTATCTGACATGTATGTCGATACAATAATGGAGTCTCGAGATGCTATATTTTTTTAGAATATATTCCCCATGAAGGATATGCATGACTCTACTAGTCAAGCAAATGATTTAACTCATGAATCCACAATTCCTATTGAGCATTCCGAACACACACACGAACAAATCCTTGAGAAGGATGACAATATTGTTCCTAGAATGAACAAAAGACAAAGTATTGAAAAATCCTTTGGAGATGATTTCACTGTGTACCTTATGGATGATGTTCCCAAATCCATTTCAGAGGCATATACATCTTCTGATACAGAGTATTGGAAGGATACAGTCCGTAGCAAAATAGATTCCATTCTCGCTAATGGGACTTGGGAAATCACTGATCGTTCATATGGCTGCAAGCCAGTTGGATGTAAGTAGGTGTTCAAGAAAAAGCTTAGACCTGATGGTACTATTGAAAAGTACAAGGTAAGGCTTGTGGCTAAGGGCTATACTCAAAAAGAAGGAGAAGATTTCTTTGATACTTACTCACCCGTTGCTAGATTGATCACTATATGGGTACTACTATCCTTGGCTGCCTCACATGGTCTTATTGTCCATCAAATGGATGTTAAGATAGCTTTTCTCAATGGAGAGTTAGATGAGAAAATCTACATAGAATAGCCTAATGGTTTTGTGGTAACCGGTCAAGAGGGCAAGGTTTGTAAGTTACTGAAATCTCTATATGGACTCAAGCAAGCACCTAAGCAATGACATGAGAAGTTCAATAGAACTTTAACATCTACGAGTTTTGCAGTAAACAAAGCCGATAGATGTGTTTACTACCGCTATGGTGGGGGTGAAGGAGTTATACTGTGTTTGTATGTTGATGACATACTTATCTTTGGAACAAGTCTTACGTGATTATCGAGATTAAGTCTTTTCTGTCCTAAAGTTTTGACATAAATGATCTGGGAGAAGCTGATGTAATTCTAAACATCAAGCTGATCAAGAGTGAGGATGGGATTACACTTCTGCAATCCCATTATGTGGAAAAGGTCTTGAGCCGTTTTGGCTATATGGATAGCAAGCCTTCTCCAACACCTTATGATCCTAGTCTAATAGTTCAAAAGAATAAAAGACTAGGAAAGGATCAGCTGAGATATTATCAGATTATTTGTTCACTCATGTACTCATCTAGTGCTACCTGGTTTAACATCTCATTTGTTGTAAGCAAATTAAGCAAGTTTACCTCTAATCCGGGAGATGATCATTGGCGTGCACTCGAGCGAGTTATGCGCTACTTAAGAGGTACAATGAGTTATGTGATTCATTATACCGGGTACCCTGGCGTACTCGAAGGGTATAGTGATTCCAATTGGATATCTGATGCTGATGAGATTAAGGCTATGAGTGGATATGTTTCCACTCTAGGCGGTGCTGCTGTTTCATGGAGGTCTTGTAAACAGATCATTTTGACAAGGTCAACCATGGAAGCAGAACTCACGACATTGGATACAGCCACTATTAAAGCAAAATGGCTGTGTGAACTCCTGATGGACTTACCGGTGATTGAAGAACCGATTCTAACCATCCTGATGTACTGTGATAACCAAACGGTTCTCGTTAAAGTGAACAGTGCAATGGATAACATGAAGTCCTCTGGGCAAGTAGGCATGTAAAAAGACGGTTGAAATCTGTTAGAAAATTGAGAAATTTTAGAATAATAGTTATGGATTATATTCCAATGGCTAAGAATCTGGCAGATCCCTTTACAAAGAGTTTATCACAAAATGTGATAGATTGTGCATCGAAGGAGATGGGAATAAGACCTATGTGAGTTACACCACAGTGGCAACCCAACCTATGTGCTCGGAGATCCCGTGAAGTAGGACCTGGGATCTCCGATCACATAGGTGGCAACCCAACGACATGTAGATAGCACTGAAATAATCACAATATACCATGGTCACCGTAGACAAAGAATGATGAAGCTCCTTGAGGAGCTGTCGGAGCCAGCAGCACTCAGCGACAACGTGAGCAACGACACGATATTCCACTTCTGTGCTTGATCGGGAGACTGTAGTCTGTCACTTGGATGACCAAGAGACTAGGTTGTAGACAAGATAGATACAATAACCGGATGTAGAACGGTGGGAGCCCGGGCAGCCGGCCCAGTCAGTGTCGGAGTAGACAATCAAGGTGGTCGTTGAAGTGCGTGAAGTTGCAAGCCGTGGTCGATGGTGCCCTTAACATAGCACAAGATGCGCTTGATGAGGGCAAGGTGCGGCTCCCGGGGAGCATGCATATGTAATCATACATGTTGAACGACATACGTAATGTCGGGTCACATCAAGTGAGATATTGTAGTGCGCCAGTAAGACTCTGATACTCAGACGAGACAGCAATAGGGGACCCGTCGGTGGTAGATAACTTGGCCCGTGTGTCCATAGGCTTAGCGGTGGCGTGACACTCTAGCATACAAGCACGACTTAGGTGGTCAGTGGTGTACTGTCATTCGGAGAGAAACAGGCCTCCAGGTGTACAAGTCACGATAATGCTGAGAAAATGGTGAAGAGCACCAAGGTCGGTCATGGCAAGCTCGGTATGAAGACTGTTGATGAGGCGGCTCAACAAGGTGGCGGAGGAGACAATCAAGATGATGTCGTCAACGTATAAAAGGAGGTAGGCAAGGTCGGTGCCACCCTTGAACACGAAGAGAGATGTATATGAGGATGAGACAACAAAACCTAACGTGCGTATATATGTAACAAAAGGTTGGTACCAGGCACGAAGAGCTTGTTTGAGACTGTAAAGAGATTTACGGTTTGTGGTTGAGTGGTATCAAGAAAACCAGAAGGTTGTTGACAGAAAACTGTCTCATCGAGGGTGCCATGTAGGAAGGCATGTTTGACATCGAGTTTATGAATGGGCTAGGAACAAGAGACGGCAAGGCTGAGGACCACTCGGATAGTGGAAAGCTTGACGATGGGGCTAAAGGTCTAGTAGTAGTCAATGCTGGTTGTTGGGAATAACCGTGGACGACCCATCGTGCCTTGTATCTAGCGAGAGAACCATCGGAAAGGAGCTTATGCTTGAAGATCCATTTTCCAGTGACAATATTAGCACCAAGTGGACGAGGAACAAGAGGTGAGGTGTGGTTATCCATGGAAGCCTGGTTCTCATCTGTCATAGCCTAACGCCAGTGGGGATCTTGAAGAGCAGTACGATATGTCTTCAGGATGGGAGAAGGAGAGGTCACAGTTGTAGAGAGATTCAGCCGGTCCACGGGAAAAACAAGTCCAGACTTGGCGCGAGTGGTCATTATGTGCGAGCCAGGTGCTAGCTAAGCAACAAGAGCAGAAGTGACTGATGTTGCCAAGGGAATGGGTTCTGCCACAGCAGCAGAAGGTAGTGCCACGCCAGGGAGAAGAGTTGGCGCGCGCATCGCATGAGCGATGGGTGCCGCAACAGATCGTCTGCGCGCGGCGTTATCGCGGCGGCGAAAAGACAAGCGGAGGGCATCGCGGTAGAGCGTGTAACAAGAGCGATGGTCGCTGTGACAGATGGCACAACAAGGGGAGAGGTTGCCACGGCAGGAGAAACCAGAGGTGCGGCAGGTGGAATGAGTTGTGCGGTAGGATACATGGCTGCAACAGGATGATTAGTGCTGTCCAAATCAAGGAAGTCAAATGAATGAGCTTGCACAGGGGTTTTACCAGTCTCAAAGGGAAACACATGCTCATCAAGCGCGGCATGGCGTGAGGTGATGACCCGTTTAGTTGTATGTCAAGGTAGTGATATCCCTTGTGAGAACTTGGATAGCCAAGGAAGGTGCATGCCGTAGAGTGGGGGGAGAGTTTGTGAGCGGAGGTGGAGGTTAGGTTAGGGTAACAAAGACACCTGAAAGTACAAAGATGGCCAAAGGATGGTCATTTGTTGTGTAGGCGCTCAAAAGGATGGAAAGGTTTATGGACTTGGAGGGACGATGGTTGAGAAGGTAGATAGCGGTGCTGAGAGCTTCAGTCTAGTAGAAAGGTGGCATGTCGACTTGACCGAAGCGTGTGAATGACATTGTTGATGGTACGAGTGGCACGCTCGGCTTTACTGTTTATGTCGAGAGGTGTATAGGTAGGACAATCAAAGGTGGATGCCGTGATGACGACAGAAGTCTAAAGACTTGGAATCAACACATTCAATGTCGTTGTCCACCTGAATGGACTGAAGGGGAAGATCGAATTGGTTCTGAACATACGCATGAAAGGTGACAAGGTGTTCAAACACTTCGGATTTCTTGCGTAGGAGAAAGGACTAGCAAAAATGAGAGAAATCATCAATAAGCACAAGGTAGTATTGAAAACCCGAAATACTGAGTACATGCGATGTCCAAAGATCTCAATGGACTAATTGAAAAGGAGCAATAGTAGATGAGCTAGAGCTAGAGAAGGGTAGTCGACCATGTTTGCCAATGCGGCAAGCATGACAGTTGGAGGTAGCTGCCTTATTACATGAAATGAAAGACGATTTATGAAGGGATGCCATGATGTCGTGTCTAGGATGTCCCAAATGATGATGCCAAACTCCGAAGGTGGCGACGGTGGATAGGAGAGCATGGGAGGATGCCGCAGGACGAGTGCTATGGATAGTGTAGAGGTCGCCATCACTATTGCAACGCAGAATCTCTCTCTTGGTTAGAAGATCCTTGACAGTGAAACCAAAGGAGTCAAATTCGATAGAACATGAATTATCATGAGTAAATTGACGTATAGAAATTAGGTTTTTGAATAGAGAAGGAACCACAAGGACATGATGGAGGGGGAATGAAGTGTGTGGGGGTGGAGAGGGATGTGTGACCAGCACGTACGATGGGAGCGGATGTACCATTCCCAATAGTGACACAGGAGTTAGGATTGAAACGGTAGGAAGAAGAAAGTATACCATCATCAGAATCCATGTAGGAGGTAGCGCCACTGTCCATGACCCAGCCAACGTACAGTGGGGTCTACTACATGGACATGTTATTCATGGTGGAGACGAGGCCGGACTGATCCCACCAAGGTGTTGCCAGAGAAGACGACATGAAGGATGGCGCGTACGATGTGGTTTATGCCTGGGGTTGGCCTGATGGTGGACGCAGGTCGAGATGACCGGGGCCAACAGTGGGACGCCAGGCGCCGGACCACTACTGTCCTAGGTAGTCCGGGGAGAGTAGCAGATGTGGGTGGCGGAGGTCCTCGGTTGTTGGAGAAGTTGTGATCACTACCGTCGATGTTCTTGTCGCAATGCCCTTTGTTCTTATTGTAGTTATTGCTGGATCTACCTTGATCACTGCGTTCAGCACGGCATGATGCGTCACCACGAGAGGAGGAGACATGTCCTGTGCCGGAAGAGGCCGTGTAGAGGAGGGCAATGGCAGCTGTGACTTTCTTAGTATTGTTCATGCTCATCTCGTCGAGGAGAAGCATAGAACGAACGCAAACAAAGCTGGGAAAGGGTGCCTGCAATGCAATGATGGACACTGCTTGTGAAAGACGTGGGCTGAGGCCACGGAGGACGTTGAGCACCAAGCCCTTGTCAGAGACGGGCTGATCGGCATCGCGAAGGACATCAGTAATGGACTTGAGTTTCTTGTAGTATGCCGTAACAGACAGATCACCTTGACAGACATATCACCTTGCACTACAGAGCCGAACTCCTCGGTGAGGTAGATCGCGTGGCTCTCCTTGTTGTTGTGGAAGAGTTCCTAGGCTGCAGTCCAGAGTTCATGAGCAGATTGAGTTGACTACATGATTATATCGAGGATCTCATCCAAGATTGATCCATAGAGCCAAGTGAGGATGGTGAAGTCCTGCTTGGCCCAATCAGATTATGTCGACGGATCGCCGGTGCCATTGACATGGTGTAGCAACTCGAATTTGCCGAGCATAGCAATGAAGAATGTCCTCCACTTGGTGTAGTTGGAGGCCGCAAGATCAAGAACCACCAGTATATGAGTCTTGATGTTGGCAACATTGGTGGCTGGCGTCATGACAGAGACAAGAGAGGCGGAGGAGTCGGTGGAAAGGGGGTGGGAGCTAGCATCGGTGGAGAGGGCGCCGAAGCTGGGGGTGGTGAGGCTCATTGCAATAGCTTTGGAAGGAAAGGTGAAGCATGATCGTATCACCAATCCGATACCATGTAGAAAGGGAAGGCAAGGTTTGGAGAATCACCACTTAGCATTACATTGTTGGGCATTCCTTTATATATGCATTGTTGGATCGGCAACAGTGATTTACACATTCATGCTATACAAGGAAGGATTACATGATCAATTAGGATAAAATACAATCAAGCTATACAAGGGAAATCAAGATCGCTAACACTATGAATAAAAAAATATAATATTACTCTTGTATGTAGTCGACACCATCGTGATCGACCTGCTGGACTCCACCTCTGTGTTCAGTCGAACTCCAACCAAGCTGACGTTGCACCTCCACTAACGTGTTGGGATACGGGTAGGCTACATTAGCACATAATTCAAAATTCTACCGCGTAAACCAGGAAGTCATGCGAGTAAGAGATCATAGATCGTTACCACTAGATGTGTAGTGCAGTGAAAGAAGAGTTGGAGTAGCCTAGTCGAACGTCGAGCGTGTCGATGTAGTGGTCGTAGTCGATCGTACAACATTCTTGGCCACCGATCGTCTCCTCCAGTAGCCTCTCGTGTACCTTTCGTAGTTCGCGGATCATCCTCGGTTAGCACAACAACAATTGTAGCAGAGTCTCTACGGTATCTACACGCGGGGTGGAATACCGTACGTCGGTGTGCTAGCACCAGCGTGCATGGCAGGGCCTTCGAGGAGGTGGTGTCTAGGGTTTCGGTGGGTGGTGTAACTCGTACCCCAGAAGCCCCATGCCTTCCCTTATAAAGAGCACATAACAAATTTAATCTGAACTAATTTGTTCCAACTCGTTAAGTGTGTGACCTTCATGTGTAATCACCTGTGACTCGAAAACTCCTTTCTAACCACAAGTTAGTAGCGGTTCCTAGCAGGACACATCGACTCCCAAATACGCACAAAGATTGTATCAGACGAACCTTATGCAATGTGATCTACGACCAGCTCCTTATCACTCATGACCAATTTGTAACTCCTTACGACCAATTCGTGATCATGTACGACCAGCTCACAACTAGTCCGTATCCCCATACGAGTAGTTCATTTCTGGTCAGACTAAGTGACCTACTTGTGTATTCTCCATTTGCCTCACGATATCTGGTTGAACTCCAAATGAGATATATGTTATCCATGGACTATTCAATATTTTCTCGATCTAGTGTTGGATAACTTCGTGTGGTCGACTCTTCGACCACTTGTGGCACGGCCATGCACTTCCTTTATCCTAGCACATCCCTCCTCATGTTTCATAGTATACCTGAAAGCTACGTTTATAACTATCTAGTTACGAAGTACTATTTGATAACCCCTAAGTGCACTCTTACACATGTAGGAAACCATGCTGATCTTAGTCTAAGGATTTATACATCACAATTGCTTAAGACCAACTGATGACACATAGAAATATAACTGTGTACCCAGGGCATTGAATACTCATAATCCTCTTGTGTGTACCGTACTAGTCCCATAATCAGTGACTAGTACACACATCCACAACATTGGTATACATATCCATACATAATTACATACAACATAAAATAAATATGGTACATAAACTTAAGCGATTACATAGTTTATAATACAAGGGCCGACCGACCAAATAAAGTTCAAGTATCAGAATTAGCAGAAAAATTGATAGATTAAACTTAAAAGTCCAGAGGCATGCCCATCCAAACCCTCAGACAACCGATAAGGAGTAAACCCTAGAAAGACATGTCCCCGTACCCCCCAGTACCAGGACTGAAGAAGGCGTCGTCCGGCATGTGGTCATCCTCATCCCCTGAACAACAATTTAAACAAGATCGAGTACATTGCGTACTCAGCAAGACTTGTAGTGTGTCACAAAATTTATATACATGCTTGGCTAACAAGAGATGAGGCTCCATACTACAAGTTATTTTCAGCATTAAGCAAATTTTATTTGCAATATCAATACATAATATTTTGCAACGGGAGTTTTAAGGGTAGTTAAATAAATAAGGAACAACAAGTAAGTAACCTGATAAATAACAAATGACAACCCTCCTTGGCTGTGATCAACATCTTATTTTCAGTCATAAACATGACACTCAAATTTAACAACATCAAAATATTCATCCCAACATTTTTCGATAAGACTGTTTTTGCAAAAGTAGAAACTATACCCGATGAGGCGTCACTAAGCATGCTCATGACTGCAAGCACAACTATTTAAATAGATTTACACTATGCAGAGGTGTACAACTTTACCCACATTATATGAATTCTCTAGTTTATCCGGGATCTGTCGATACCACCGCTCATGATCTTTTATTAAGCACTCTAGAGCACCTAATGAAGCCTTTACATCATCTAGTCCTAATCTTGCACTAGCCCAGCAATGACAACCCTCACTTCAATATCGGGTACCTCCCATCAAAGTGAAATATTAACCATTGTGTCGGCAAGCTTTGTTCCCAAGGCCTTGGTGAAGGGAGCCCCTTTGAGCAATCACACATGCTCGCACTACTACGGTCTACCAACATGCAAGGCTAGTATTCGATGACTTAATTAGCTAAGGTCGTCCCATACCAGCACATGTGGTTGTACGCTTAGGCTTAGATATGATTCACTAGCGTTCGGTCCTTAATTGACTCGAGCGAGGATCTCCCCTATCTACATGCGAGAAATCCTCTTGCATACATCAGTTCATATTATAACTAGCCCGTGTCGTAATCTAGGTTTTTCATTTTTACTTTATACAAAATTAATAGAGGAAACTACTCTGGCTCATCATTTCAAAATCTCCCAAATCATATTCAATATTCCATCCACTTTCAAATTTTAGTTAAGACTAGAGCCCGACTAAGCGTTTATACGATATTCGCATTCGAAAGACCATATTCAACATCATTTATTTCCTAAATCATACCCTAAATGCTACAATCGTGAGTATATCAATATTTCAAAGTGGATTATGTATTTAATAGTAATATAACTACCGTTATCCCCCAAATACATTAATTTTAGGATTTAATTGATATATGCCACTACAAAGATGATGTCTCACAAATGTGCCACTCGAAAGTTTTTTCTTCTAAGAATGTCACTGCATAGTGTGTGATTTTTATAGCAAAACACTAGTAGGTGGCAAATTTGGATCAATGAAACGAGCAATGGCATATTAGAAAATTTCCCTTAATTTTAAGCAAATATACACGCATGCATAATAAATTTTGTAAAAAGAAGTACAATAATTGAAATAATAGGATCAACATGGTCAAAGGTGTGCTTGCCTTGCTCTGGTATCTTACAGTATGAGGATGGAGGATCGTCAAAAATTTCATTTGAAGTATTGACGTCTATTCAAAAAGAGTTGATAGCAAATTAATCATAGAAAAATAATTTCAAAAGCAACAAAATCCAAATGTTTTTGCATATTCAGACAGAGCATAATTTTAAATGAATTTAGAATAAAAAGTTCATTCAATTTGGAGTTCATATGCAAAAGTTATAGCCATTTGAATTTAGTTGGGGTTGATAAATCCTAAAAATAAATAAAGGTGACTCCGAAAGTGTATTTTTTGAAATTTACGCTTTCCAACCGAGAAAGCGCATTTCCTTTGAACTGAAAATGGATTTTCTCATTTCATGAATTGTTCTTTTTATTGGAAGCAATTAGCGGTGTACGATAGACTTGCATTCGATTCGTTGTTAGATTATTACCATTTTTTTAGAGTACCTTACCATGACTTGCATGGGAGGCCTAGTTTATTTAATATTTCCTTTTGTTATTATTTCCTATTTATCGAGGAAGTTCCATGATTTATGTATGTCTTATGAGTATCATCTAGATACCATGCTTACGATTTAGATGATGGCTTTTATGCGTCTGAGTTTCATCATTGTATTAATATGTTCTTTTCATAGTTATTATCGTGATCAAGCTTACGCTGAGTTACACCTGTTACACTAGGTTTTTGGATAATCATTTATTTAGATGGGTTCTAGGTGTATTGTAATTATCTTATCAATTTAATTATGATTAACTTAGTTGTATTCGTAGTGCTTAACTAGCTGTTACCATTCCTAGTTATTGCCTAGTTTTATTTGGCATTATTGGTGTGATTAATCTAATAATAGAATTTGTGTGGAACCTACCCTTTTATACCATCATTTCATTATTATGGTAAATTCTTATTACTTGCATCTTGCATTGCCTATAGTCTACTGCCATTTGCAAATGATCAATTCTAGTTACTTTTATTCCCTTCCTCATTTTAATCCTTGAATATCTATTATCCCATATGTCATGTTTTATGATTATTAGATTGAATTAATTCTACAAATATTTAGTTACTAGATTAGGGCATAACTCCTAATGCAAATTTACCTCTCGATTGAGTCTACATTTTTGGCATAATTATTAATGACCTATCAAGATTTTCCAGTTAATCATTTAGCCCTATTTAATTTACTTGGCATCTAATTAAGTGAGGTCTAGCCATTATTAAGACATTAGCAATATTAGAAATTTTACTTGATTTTCAATCTGGAGCACCATCTTATGAATTTATTCTAAGTGCATACTGACGATTATTACTATCCAATCATTTTACCAATTTTGATTAACCACCTCATACCCTATTGCTACTTTCGCCATTAGCGTAACTATGGCCTAGGGTTCACTACTCATTTAGACATCTATATTTCAAATCTTGATTTCTAATTAGTTTTACTCTTTTAGATTAAATGTTAATGGCTAATAAATCATTATACTTTCCAATCAAATTGTCTTGGCATTTGACAAGGCTCTATCTCACTGTCCATTTCAATTTTCCTATTGTTCATCAACTTCATTAAGAATTTGCCTAATTAAAGTATTCTCTTGATTACTTAGTTCACTAACCATTCTTTTGTTTATCCAATTATTGGACAAGAGTCTACTTTTTATTTTAAATAGCCATACTTCAATCCTTTATTTTAGATCATATTGCTCTTTGAGCTTAAATACTATTGGCTAAATAAATCCACTTAATTTCTAATCTTGCTTTTGCATTTAACATGGCTCTAGTTCACTATTAGTTTGGCACTGTATTCCAACCTTGCCTCCTATTTAGCTCTTGCTCTTTTTAGATTAATTGCTAATGGCTAACTAATTCAACATAGTTTCCTATTTGCATTTGAAATGGCATTAGCTTACTATTATTTCCAATTGTCCTCAAATTTCTTAACTGTTCAAACATTCTTAATATTAAGAAGATTTTTCTTATTTGAAGTTTTGTTTAACCCAACTTCTTATTAATTGAATTTTCAATTTGGCTAATTAATTTTGAGTGTCCCTACTGGCAGTCACAGAGTAATTACTGAACTCCTTACAGGCGGGTCCCACTTATCAGTGATAGAGAGAGAGACACACACTGATACAGATACATACACACTTAATACTTTTCAGTCAAAAGTCGAGGACGACTTTTCTTGAAGAATGGGAGGATGATACAGATACATACACACTTAGTACTTTTCCGTTAAATATATTATTTGACTGAAAAGAATTATTGAGCCGCATTAAATATTACCAGGTGAACTCTAATTTAATTCGGTCTTTAATTATCATACTTAGAGACACAGAGCTACTACTATTTTATTTAATTATATGCATTTGTATATATGATCTGTACAAGCCTAAAGTGAAGATGCACTTTGAAGGCCCTGAAGGAATATATATATCATTGCTTATATTCAGAGTTCAGCCGCGGAAGGAGCAATTGGATTCATCATGGCACCCAAACAATCAGAGTCGAGGACGACTCCTTTTCAAGAGGGGAAGGATGATGAGGACATCCCGATTGGACTGATTACATGAGCAATGGCTAAATTAATTAACCAACAGGTGAACTCGCTCCTAATTAATTTTAGTCTTGATTTTAATGAATATATGTTACTGCCTAATAGTCTCATATTGTGTTTGTGCAGTTATACACGTATAAAAGCATGCCATAACCAATAACAATGGAGCAAGAAGCTTATATGGAGCCACGTGAAGCTTGCATGCATGCAACATGCATGTGTGTGTTACGTGGGATCTTTCATGTGTGATGTGCATGCATGTAAAAGAAGAAATGGAAATAGTGCAGCATTAAGTGCTTGGATTGCTGCACATTGAAATACAAAGCTATCTCTTGATGCCTACGTGTCGTCTTGGGCCGAATAAGTGCATACAATGCTATCTCTTGATGCATGCATGCCATCTTGGGTCGAACAAGTACACGCATCGGCCATGTAACCGAATCAATTAGGTTTTCGTTTTTCCTTTTTGTGTGACAGCTTGGCCGGTTATTTAAGAATAGGATGCGCCGTCATGTGGGGGGACGACATATTTTTCAGATATCAATATACACTTGATTCTAGGGTTTGAGCAATATTACCCCCACTAGAATAAGGAGTTCCAATCTGTTGTGTCATTCAGTTGTTCTTGTGATTCCTTGTGTTTTGTAGGAGCATCGACACGTCTATTTTGTGTGGTCAGGTAGACGGGATCACAAGCGTGTGGTTGGGCGAATTCTTTTATCGCAGGTTGCTGTTTTGACAGTGGTTGGCGCCATCGGTTCATCAGGTTGCACGGATCCAAAGTTATCATCGATCCTACGTCGTGAAGATCGGGCATTTTCCCCTGTATCACACACAGAGCAGCAGGGAAGCATAACAGAGGAACTGGGAGGTGGCTTGGGCTACACTCGTCGCCGGCGAGGGGGCGACGATGAGGCGGTGGTGACCCCCAAAATGGCTTTTCGGAGTGACAAGGAGGCTAGAGGTGGTGGCGTTGCGGCTCGGGCGGCCCTGTGGCGGCGGAGGGCATGGGCGCGAGGCGAAACCATGGGCGTGGTCCAAAGCTGGGGAGAGGCGAGCTGCGCTGGTGTGGTCGTCGGTTGGCGCGCACTGGGTAGAGAAGCGTGGAAGAAGAACCCTAACGAGTGGGGCCGTCTCGTCAACGATAGGGATAAAGAAATTCAATTGCATGATTTTTTGAAAAGGCTCAAGGCTTGAAGAAATTTCTAAATATAGAAATCGAGGTCCACAAATTATGTAATTTTTTGGGGGGGAGGCTCCTGACATAGTCTTGCATAAAAATCCAAAAAAACGAATGTCGATAAAATGCATCAATTTTTTTTAAAAAAAAAGCTCACATTTTCAAATAATTTAAAATGATCTCAAATTTTAGGATGTTACAATAACAATCTCAATAGTGTCTCAAGGTGAGTCAATCTAGTACCATGTTCTCTAACATGTGCTCACACTATTGATTAGATATCCCTATATCTATGACCGGTGAGACATGGTCATCAATCAATATACGAGTTGGTCTATAAGTCACTAGTGTCTCGACCAATGACATCCGACTAGAGACCCTTTTAGAATGATATCATACAACAAATAAAGAGCTTCACCATAAGTCAAATACTTGCTAATCTTTATAAATGATAATTCATCTAAGGAACACAATAATATTTATTCTATAACTCATAAATACAGACGTGATACAATCATCTCCATGATTTCCTCTTAGGGCATATCGCTAACAACGCCTGGCTGCAACGTGACCTCGACTCCACCACAACACTGGTCCTTTTATGTCGTTAGTAAAGACTAGTAGGGTACTTGTGCGTTGCAACAGAGTCTTAAAAGATGGTGAGACGTACTAACAGACTACATGTTGGTGCGCCTCAATGAGGAATTTTGGAAAGGGTGGGCGAGGCCAATCGCACGCACGGGAGAAAGGACATCGTCCCAGTGCAGGGTAAACTTTTTCTTTTATTAGTTAAGATATCACCAAAAATTTTGAGTTAGTCCAAGCGTCAGTGATCCAAAACTCTAAATCAAATTAGTTCAGAAGGAGAAAACATGAGATTAGAGCCGAAATACATGTTAATGATTGAATTAGAACTGTACAATTTCAAAGGCACAAAAAGATGTCAGTCAAGTCGGTGCAATTCTTTTATTATTGGAAAGTTTGAGAGTTGAGATTGATTTGATTCTGTTTATATCCCCTGGTACGATGTAAAGATCTTAACAAAAGTCCAAATAGGCCATTAGCTCATGAAAATCATAGACAACCCAATCGGCTTTCTCTGCAACCGCTTCCCTCATCTACACTCCTCCATAGCAGATGAACAAGTCTGCTCCACCAGGTTGCCGAGCCTGCAAGAACATATGTGCAAACACAAGTTTAAGATGTTTTTGAAGTTCCATATACAGTGCAATTCATTACGGCAATAACAGATACACAATAGAAAATTGTGAATCCATCTACTCGCAGAATTAGTTCTACATCAGGATGCTAAAAACCAGGCACCATTACTCCAGATTGCAAAGTCAATATCAAAATGAGAAGAAAGAAGCCATGCATCTCGTTGATCAAAGTAATCAGGGTAGCAAAACTGCACAACCCCTTTTACCATTTCTTTACTATATGCACTGAAAATACAAATGCAATTTACTAACATTTATCTTATTTTGAGGGAACATTTATGTTTTTCTTTTGAATCAACAATTTACTGCCATTTATCAAATGACAATTGGTGTGGTATTCTCACTTCTTTTTTTTTGCGAGTAAGGGTATGGTATGCCTATTGTAGCATGTAGAGCAATCATTGTTCCATAGGCACTATGAACAATTAAATACCTCAAGATTAGTTGCACTGTCTTCAATCATAACAAGTGTCTTGTAACCGCGGTTTTGCATACACAACGGTACATCAGCAATGTGCCAAGCAGCGAAAGGTGCGGCGCTAAGAGTTACACTCAGACCTGTCTTATGTGCTAAACTGCTATGGCTTTACCTCCACTCTGTGAAGTAGGCTTTGTGGGGTCGAACCCAACATACTCTCCAGAAGTTCCAAATAGTAATTGGTTTGCAAAAATGTTTTAAGGGGGATGCCAAGCTCCAATGCAACAGGCTGACAGAAAGAGCAAAGGGAAGGTCAAGGACTGACTTTGTAGTACATGAAATAGCAATATGCAAATAACCAAATGTTGTCACAATTTTTTTTGTAAACCAGGAGTGTAACGCTTAGCAATTTATGACCAGGGATGGAAAATTGAGCTCAAATATACAGAATTTGGCTTTGTTTGTTCTTCCAGTCTTTGAATATCTGGCTCCTAATGAGGGTCATTTATTTGAAATAAAAGATCACATACCACTGAAGAGGTGGAATTGTGTCAAAAGTTAAGCTAAAGAGACTTGGAGATGGAAGCAACAGAAGCTTGATGGATCAAAATCAGAGTATAACATGCATAATGACTCTCCTGAAAAATCACTGGGAAAGTATCAGACAGGGGAAGTGTTATACCTTGATCATCTGTCGGAAGCCTCCAGAAACAAGGTAGACATCAACATTTTTGGCTTTTAGAGTTTTGTTCAGTTCAGCAATTCTAGGAGATATCCTAAAGATCAAATGCCATTTGCATCAACATCAGTAGCAATATGAGAGGACTAGCTACAACTAATGGCAATTTCCCCATGGAACATGAAGGTTGTATATGGTTGTTGCACCGACATCTATACACATCAGATGCGATAACAAATTTATCAAGGGGGAATTGATATTTTGCCCTCCCCTTAGTTGGGTTTTCAAAAAATGCTCTCTTTCCCGATGTAATACATATTTTACCCCCCCCCTCTTAGTCTATTTCTTCGTATTTTGCCCTCTTTGCATTATTTTATTAATATCCAACCGTTTTGCCTGTTATAGCCACGCGAAATGACATTTTTAACCCTCACCAACCGCCCTTGCCTCATCTCTCTCTCTGCTCTCTCACAATCACCAGAGAAGACGCGGCGGCGCAGCAACCCCCGAATCCCCCGTCATTCCCGCGGCCGACCACCGGATCCGGCGCCCTCCCATTGGATTTGGCTTCGCTCGGCAACAAACAAGGCCGAATCCCCTTCTTACTCCGGCGACGCCGCCACCTCCCCAACCTGCTATGCTGCCGGCACCACCCCTCCCCCATCCTCCTCCACTGTCAGATCCAAATGGGGTTTTCCCCTCCGACGCCCTCTATCCTCGCTCCTTGCGCTTGCGCGCGCGCGGCGCGCAACGTGGGTACCCGCTTTGCCACGCGACGAGGCGGCGGCTTCAGAGCATCGACAACATCTTCAAGTGGCGTAAGGTGAGCGACCGCTCATCGCGGCGCCCTACTTCTCCATCCCCTCGAGGTCCTCTACTGCCGTCGTCGGCTGCACTTTGCTCCGTTCGGTGGGTGCTTGTCTAGTTTGGCACCTTCATCGTCTTGTGCGGCCTCGCCCACCGCCGCCGCCTTCACCTCTGAGCCCACCCTTTCATGGTCATGTCGCTCCTCACCACCGCCAAGTTCTCGGCAGCGCCGGCGCGGTCGAGAGGCGGAAGGTAATGGCGGTGCAGCGTCCCGCGACAAGTAGCCCTCGGCCGGTCGCCGCGGATGAGGATCGGCGGCCGTGGTTGTCGGCGTGGTCGTGGTGCGGCCACGGGTGGCGTGGAGAGGAGGCCGGAGGATCGGCGCGAGGACGAAGGGGTAGCTGCGGGCGCGACGTGCGGGGATGGTGAGGCGTGAGGCGCGCGGCGCGCGGCGCGTGAGGGAGAGGTCGGCGCCCTTGGGGAGGTTGGCGTCAGCGGCACACACGCGTGGGACACTGCCCAGGATGACCCACGAAGGCGACGAGGACGACACCATTTGGCCAGTCGGGCTTGGGAGCTGGAAGGAAAAGCAAGTGAATGGCTCGACTCGAGGGAGGGGAAAAGCAAAATGAAACGTGGTGGATCAAAGGGCAAAAATTTTATTTCGCGTGGCTATAACAGGCAAAACGGTTGGATATTAATAAAATAATGCAAAGAGGCAAAATACGAAGAAATAGACTAAGAGGGGGGTAAAATATGTATTACATCGGAAAAGAGGGCATTTTCTGAAAACCCAACTAAGGGGAGGGCAAAATATCAATTCCCCCATTTATCAAATGTGAAGGCTCATGGAGGCTTACAAGAAACAACTAATGTGTGAGCAGTGAGCTAAACATAGTCCCATTTGTTTAACATAAATGAGAAGTTATCAAGTACTTATGTGATCTGGAAAAAATGAACAAGATTAGAAACAATCTAATAATTTTTTTTCGTGATCTAACCATCTCAAACAAGTAAATAAGACAGCAATAGAATATCCCCAAAATGAGCAATACAAGAATAATACAATCAAGTTGCAACTGGGCTTACCTTGGTGTCCTCTTCTCCATGCAGTCCTCAACCTGGTCCAAAGATGGCTTGAACAAAGATAGCCAAGTGGCTAGCGCCTCCTTAAACGCAACCGACCCAGTCATCGCCCTACAAATATCAAACAAAAATTTTAGAACACTTGAATGGGGCATTCTACAATTAAACGCAGCTAGCAATTCTTCAATGAATTACTTGGCTACAACTACAAAATTCAGCATCTTTACTTAGCCGACCACTCAACAACTGCCCGCCCTGCCCCGCAAAAATTAGCAGGCGAACTCCTCGCCCCCGGCCTTGGCACAGCAAATCCGGATAGACCCAAACTTGCCCTCGCCGATCTCGCCGCCGAGCTCGAACTCGCTCTCGAGCCGCTTCTTCTGTCCTATCCATGTGGCCGACTCGATGCATCCCAGCTTCCGCTTCAACCCCCCGTCAGGGCTCTCCGGTGCACCCTGCCCACTCGCCGGCGCCGCCGTCATCACCACGCCGCCCTGGGCGGAGGTGTTATCGGCGGCATCGCCGCCCCCCGATGAGGGCTTCTTCTTCTCGGGGTGCGGCTTGGGCTCCTGGTAGGTGCGCTTACGGGCGGCAGGGGGATCGTGGAGGGATCCGGCGAGAGAGCACGCGGAGCGCGTGCCCTTGTGCTTCTGCGGTAGCGACGGTTTTTTCGGTGTGTGCTCGGGGGAGCGACGATTTTTTTTTCCGTGCGTGAGCAGTGGGGGAACGATCGTCCGTTGGCACGGGGTAAACCCGAATGTTTAGTAGTTAAGATAAGATAATGAGAATAACTATGTAACAGTCAAGCAATTTCAGTAAATATGTCGTTAGTAAAGATAATAAGGAGAATAACTATGTAACAGTCAAGCAAGTTCAGTAAATACTACATGAATTGTAAAAGAAATTGGTGATGAGGAGGAAGGAAACGCTTGGGTTGGGGTTGGGTTGGCTTGCACGTCGTTACTACCACCTACCTGCGGATGCGGGATTCCTCTCTGCCTCTGCCTCTTCCTCTTCCTCTTCCTCTTCCTCCCTCTCAGATCTCTCTCCTCGAGCCGAGCCGGGCGCGGCGGCCATGGCGACGAGCAGCAGCAGGAGCAACGCGGCCAACAACGGGTTCCGCTTCTTCCTCTCCTGCGACATCAGCCTCCCTCTCGCCTTCCGCGTCCTCCAAGCCCTCATCCCCCCGCATCCTCAACCCCCCGCAGGTAGGTGAGGTCAGCCCTCGAATCGATCGCTCCTCCTCGCTGGTAGCTAGGATGAAATCTCCTATTTCATTCCCCCCCTAATTCTTTCGAATTTATCACGAATCGATGCTTGGTTCCATCCAGATCATCATAGCTTGTTGGTCCACACGAAGGCTCCTCCTGAGCTCTTTGTTGAGTGCAAGCTATACATTGATGGCATCCAATTTGGCTTGCCCGTAAACACAAGGTGTACTTCCTACTCAATCTATTTTTGTTTATCAGCAGAATCACGCTGCTACTGCTCAACGCCCGCCACTTCAATTCATTTCTCATCAAATGAAATCACCACCACTAATGCTCACTTGGGATTGACTTGATTCAGTACAATACACCCCCCTCTACCTCATTAATTTCAGGCTGGAATCTTCAGGACCACCATACTGCTGGAATGACCTCATAACATTAACTACCAAATACAGGGACCTAACTTCACTCTCACAGCTTGCATTCACAGTATGTATATCCCTATCTTGGACTTGCCAGAGGTCCATGTTCTTTACTACGCGCTGTGTGTGTGTGTGTGTGTGTGTGTGTGGCGTATCAGTGTAAATAAGGCTTGTGAAGATGACACAAGTTAAACATAGTTGCTTGGTCCACGGGATAAATAGAAGCAAACATTCTTCTTTGGCGAGGGTCGATCAGAGGTTGCGTGTGGTGAATGACGGAATAGCCACTCTACTGATGGACTAGTTCAAGGGTTAGACAAACAAGCAACTCATGAGAAATGTACAGATATATAGGTTATATGTAACATGACATTCAGTTGCTCTTTTGATTGGTACATAATGGTGGTTTCTCATTTACGTAGACACATGTTGTTTTGTTTCTGACAACATTTTGAATCAAGCAAATAGGACAGATATGGCCCGTTGTCAATCTCATTGGAGATCACCGTGAATTGTGAATCGAAATTTGAAGCCCTGGTGATACCGTGATAGTAATGAGAGTATAATTATTTATTTACCTTTTTGAGCGAAGTGAGTACAATTTTGCTACGCCCTTTGAACTTACAGTAAATTTTACAAAACTGCAGGTAATTTGTCATAACTAGCAAGGAGCTACAGATTTAAGAACCTATTTCAGAGAACTACATTGTTTAGGCAATTTCATATCGCTAAGCTACATGTTTAAGCCAACATGTCAAATGCTAACACTCCTGTCAACCTCGGTCCACCCGCCAGCCTCTCATAACTGATGGCATCGTTCCATCTGGGTCACATCACATTCCACTTGGCTGTGGTGATTCGCCACATCACCAGGCAACATGGCAGGGGGGGGGGGCATGGGCTCCTTCCACGGGGAAAGACATCCACCCACACCACAATTTCACCCGGCAGTGCAACAGAAAAGGCATGGGCTACATGGTATGTCATGTTAGACTTAACGGCGTAATCGGTTATGAGAGGCCTGCGGGTGCGCATAGGCTGTCAGAAGTGGTTGTACGTGACAGCTTGACCTAAATATGTACCTCAGCAATACAAAAATGTCCAAAATCTGTAGTTCTCTGAAATAGGTTCTTAGATCCGTAGTTCCTTGATAGTTATGACAACTTGTCTATAGTTTTGTGAAATTTACTCTTGAACTTATGATGCCACACGTGTTAATTAGATCGATGCTGTGTCCTCAAATCTTTTTCATGCTTGTGTAGTCCTCCTGTATGTTTTGTGTTTGTGTTTAACTTCCTAAGTTGTCTATCTGTAATGTAGGTTTGGGATGTGTCATCTGGTGAGGACAGGAATATTATTGGTGGAGCCACCATATTTCTTTTCAACAGAAAAAAGCAGCTTAAAACAGGAAGGCAGAAGCTGCGGCTATGGCCCAAAAAGGAGGCAGACGGAAGAATCCCCACCACAACCCCTGGCAAGGTGACTCACATGGAGAGCTTTATTTGCTTTTCATGCACTCTAGAATCATCATCTGTAGCTTTTCACTAATCTCTGCATCTGTTGTTTCCTTCTATTAACATGTAGGTTCCTAAGAATGAGAGAGGTGAGATAGAGCGTTTGGAGAGGCTTGTTAACAAGTATGAGAGAGGGCAGATACAACATGTGGATTGGTTGGACCGTCTTGCCTTCAGTGCCGTGGAGAAATTTAAGGAGGAGGAGTGCGAGAGGATGGAAAATGTGTTCCCTAGCCTAGTTGTTGAATTTTGCAGTTTTGAACACAGAGTTGTCTTCCAGGTTAACATTACTTCTTCCCAATTCTTAAACTGAAACCTGCGATGTCTAATCCAACTCAGCACCTAACCAGCTTGTCCCATTGACTGTGTATGCATCTTTCTTTCGTTCTTTCCTGTAATCTGTTCTGACAAATTATTTTTCAGTTCCTCTTCATATCATACTGGATATGTAGTGGTTGCCATTTAGCAGGCATGCTATATTTTTTGAAAGTTGTATTGAGAACCATAGTTGATGAAATACACCATCATAATGAGTATCTTTCTTGGTTGAGGCATGCTTTTTCATATTCAATCCAATGTCCAATTGATTCATTATAATTAATTGTGCGATTAAATGATACTTCCATCCATTTCAATTAAACTTGCTTTTTTGTGTGTGCAAAAGATGGTCCTTATGAATTTCCTGTAATCTGTTCTGACAAATTATTTTTCAGTTCCTCTTCATATTATACTGGATATGTAGTGGTTGCCATTTAGCAGGCATGCTATATTTTTTGAAAGTTGTATTGAGCACCATAGTTGATGAAATACACCATCATAATGAGTATCTTTCTTGGTTGAGGCATGCTTTTTCATATTCAATCCAATGTCCAATTGATTCATTATAATTAATTGTGCGATTAAATGATACTTCCATCCATTTCAATTAAACTTTGTTTGTGTTTTTTGTGGTCCTTATGAATTTCCTGTGTGCAAAAGATGGTCCTTTATGAATTTAGGCATAGTTTCTTCCATCCATTTCAATTAAACTTTGTTTTTTTGTGTGTGCTGGTCATATGCAACTGTTCATAGGTAAAGGTGGAACTGTCTTTTTGAAAATTTTAGCAATCTAATATTTGTTTGAACACAATTTCTTCTTCTTGCAAATCATTACCAATATAATATGATTATCTTTGCTAGAGAAATTTTACTCTTATTTTTTGCATGCAGGAATCTGGAGCAAATTTCTATGCACCGGCCCCTGTATCATTATCAAATGAGCTTGTTACTGTATGGGACCCTGAACTTGGACGAACCAATCCATCTGAGCACAAACAGTTAAAGCTTGCTAGGAGCTTGACTCGTGGAATAATTGATAGAGATCTGAAACCAAGCTCAAATGAGCGAAAGTGAGTGCAAGTTGCAATACTTTTTCTTTCTTCTTTTTGTTTCCCTGTCACCTTATGATCTTCTTCCGCTTTTGGTTTCATGCTGTTGTAGCACTCCTAGATTAGAGAGGTAAATCATGGCGACTAATGTTATTTTCATTGGTTGCTAATCTCTTAAAGTTTTCACATGAGCTTGTGAGATAGCCACATTTGCATGCCAGCTGCATGAATCAGAAGTGGCAGGAAGCATAATTCAGATGTTTAGGTTAACAGTAATGTACATTTGTGGGGTTACTAGGTGAATAATTTTGCCCATTCTCTGTAGGTTACTACAAAGAATCATCAAGTTTCCTCCTACGCGCTATACAGGTGGATGAGAAGCAATTGGTGTGGAAATTCCGTTTCTCTTTGATGTCTGAGAAGAAAGCTCTTACAAAGTTCGTCCGCTCAGTGGATTGGAGCGATATCCAAGTTAGTAAAAGCATCCATATATCTCAGTGTTGCTTTTGTTTTGTACTGTCATGTTTGGTATGTGTATCAGAGGAAAGTGGGGGATGCTTTTTTGCTTGCCTGTGTGTTCTTTAGGCATGTTAGAACGGGCCCAGTTCCAGATTGTGGTATTATGGCCAGAGAAAGTGATAAGTAAAAGTGCACTGCAATTAGCTTTTCTGATGTCATTTTTTTTTATCATTTCAAGTTTATTTATATATGTTGAAAGGAATCTATGTGTTAATTTTTGGAGCTGTCACATCCACATTTTCTTGATCTAATTTATAAATGACCTGTGGCTTCTTAAGGTTAGTATGTGATAATGCCATGCAGGAAGCTAAACAAGCTGTTGACTTGATTGGAAAGTGGGAAGCAATTGATGTCGCTGATGCATTGGAGCTTCTCTCACCGGATTTTGAAAGCGAGGAAGTAAGCTATCTACGCACCTGTTTGTGCATGCTTCTGGTTTTCTTAGATGTCTATGTGCTAGAAGGTTTGTAGATTTTTTTAGATTTATAGAGAGCTTTGTTCTTTGCCCGTCCTTCTGTTAAGTGAATTAGTCATCAATCTTTATGCAATTCTTGTTCTGGAGTTTGTCATGGTAATTTGCTGTTTTATGACAAACAGAAAGGTGTGTTCTTTTGCCAAGTCTGTTCATTCAGTTTTTGCCATCTATTACGCCGATTTGTCTCTATCTATAATGTGCTTGCTCCAGTGCAATAGAGAAATTGTCTGCTCCTGCTCCCCAGTATATCATATTTATCTAGTTGGTTTATTCTATCTGAAGTGGCATGGTAGTGGCAAATATGTGCTATTTGGTGGGATTTTTCTACTCTGTAGACATCCACCAGTTTGAGGATTGTCAGGTGGATGGCGTGTTGGCCCCCAGGTTTCACCTCACCAGGTGGTCCAAAAGGATGTGTTGGTAGGCGACAGAGCTTCTGCTGGAGACAGTGAGAGATGTGGCTGGTGGGGGTGGAGGTGCAGTGGGTTTGGATGGGAAAAATAATACTATGAGACCCGGGTCCTATGCATGTGAGGTTGGACCTCCCTCGGAGCATGACACATGGCATAAATTTCATGGGAAGGTTCATGAGGTAGTTAACGGAATCGAAGTTAAATGCCATGTGCCATGCTCCGAGGAGGGTCCAACCTCACATGCATAGGACTCGGGTATCATAGGATTATTTTCTGGCTTGAGGTGTCTGCTACATTTCTTATATGGAAAATTACCACCATTTAGCATCCCCCTTAATTGTGTGATTACTTACAAAAAGATGAAGTTTCTTTTTCGGCGTGGCTTGAAGGGAATTAGGGTTTCTAGAGGAGACAGATAAACATAGACGGGGTGAGAGAACTTTTGGGAGAGAAAAGGACTAATTCATTATTCTTGCTTAAAAAATAAAGATACAATGATAACCCTAATCCCTTTTATAGGGATGACTTGGCTTACCCATAAGAAACAATCTCTAATTCAAAGGAAACCTATCTCACATGGAATATATCTATATGGAAACAAACCCAACTAATAACAAGGAAACCAGTTATTATTATCTCTAATTTCCAACTGATGTCGCTGTGATGCCCTGGTGAACAGTACCGTGTCACTACAGTACCTCGTGTGAACAGTGCTCCTGCGGTATTAGTGGTGGCGCTTTGCTGTGGTGTTCTTCCATGTTCCCTTTTTCCTAAAAATCTTTCTCACGCACCGATAATGGCAAAATTTTCTTCCTAAACGAAAGTTAACACCCCGGGGCTAAAATTTGATCTATGCCCAGCCCATTGTGGGGCGGGCCCACACATGTAGGGCACCCTGGTTAAATTTTCGTCCTCACTTAATGTAAAAGGATTAACTTGGAGGTGCTACATTTGGATCCAACAATCATTATATGCTACTATAACTCGCTTTAGATAAGCAATGTGGGACTAATCCCACAATCACAACTCCACTTGGGCCACATGGGCCGCACACTAACATGTCGGGTATTACAAAAGGTTTTCTTAAGGCTATAAATGATTGTCCTACCTATCAGTTACTAAAAGATAATTGAGTAATTAGACTGTGTGACTCTGGATAGCACGTGTTATCATCTTGCACCCTTCTAATATCTTTTTATTCTAACTACTACTTTTTCTGCAAAGGTCCGTGCTTATGCTGTCAGCGTACTTGAAAGGGCCGATGATGAAGAATTACAATGCTATTTACTCCAGTTAGTGCAAGCTCTTCGGTTTGAAAGATCAGACAAGTCTCGTCTGGCACACTTTCTTGTAAACCGTGGTATGTTTTATCTTGCTATTTAAATCCTACAATGCCTATGTAAAAATGCAAATCATGAATCCATCTGCCACATTTGGTTAACATGAAATTTGATGAAACAACAGAATACATAATTCTGCAAAAAAGCACTTGTGCATATAGTCATTTCCTTTTAGATTTAACATGCGTAACTATAGGCCAGACCTCCAAAGGTTCTTTACTGGACTATAGTTTTGAATGACCTAAGCTCCGAGTGCAACCCGAAACACTTAATATTAGTATGTGTAATATCAGGTAAGTTGTACCTTATTTAAACGTTTAGGTGTACCGAGTCCTCTCAAAGGTTATGACACGCAGAAGTTTTGCCCCTAGCAGACCTTTTGTCAACTTATGTTCTTTATGTCCTCACGAAGCTGGCACTTGATGTGCTATTAAGGCTTTATGTTGTTTACCAGAATGTTCTTTTTTATTTAACTACCGCATAGGAAACTAACACCAGAGTTATGATCTTTTGTCCATTTCAGCTTTATCAAATATTGAAATTGCTAGCTTCCTTCGCTGGTATGTGGTTGTTGAGCTCCATAATCCTGCATATGCAAGACGATACTACAGTACATATGACATGCTTGAAGATGAAATGATGAAAGTGCGGTTTTCTTCCTTTTTGGACACATCCTCTTGGTTCTACCCTTCCCAGTCTGTAATCTTGCATTATATCGTTGTGTCTGTTCTTAACAGATGGTTGCTAGGGAGGATGGAGATGAAGATGGGTTCCGACTGTGGCATGGTTTATTGCGGCAGACAGAACTCACTGCTCAATTATGTTCTATCATGAAGGATGTAAGAAATGTCCGCGGTAGTGCACAAAAGAAAGTTGAGAAATTAATTCAGTTATTATCAGGAGTTTTCAGTGAGCTCACCAACTTTGATGAGGTAAAACCTGTTTTGTCCTTAACATGCTCACTGTTTACTGTTCTTCAATGCTAGAAAAAACATCATCATACAGATTAACTAGTCTTAATTCCTTTAATTGATGTGTTCTGTTAAATTCATTTCAGCCAATTCGTTCACCATTAGCACCAACAGTTCTCCTTACTGGGGTTGTGCCTCAAGAGTCAAATATATTTAAGAGTGCCTTAAATCCTTTGCGCCTTACATTTAAGACAGCAAACGAGGGGACATCCAAGATAATTTTCAAAAAGGGAGATGACCTCCGCCAAGATCAGTTGGTAATTATTCAAGTGTGCTTTTACATTTGTTGGAGACTGTTTTTGCTTTTGTTCTAGTCTTTGTACCAACATGTATCACCCTCTTTATGTAATGGTAGCGGGGCTTGGCATTCTGAGTGAGTGATTACAGTATAATATTTCTGTGTTATGATCGAAACTTTACTTGCAACAGCCAATGGTATTTTCAGTCCTTGCTAACTTGTCACTTTACCTGAATAAAATGAAACATTATGAACTGTAACATGCTGCCATTGGGTATGTCTGTATGCTGTAGACCTAAGTTAGGGGGACACAAAATTCTGTACAAGTTTGAATCTTTTTGTATGCAGTATGCATTCAAACTCAATCATTGTTCTAAATCAGGGCCACTGGCTGCTTAAGCATTAATGGTAGGTCGCTCTTCTGCGCTACTGAGTCAATTGTGTGTTGGTCATGTTGGGAATACAGTGGTTACAGTTCCCAAAAGAACACTGATCACACACTGCATATCCCATTCCTGTTTTGTGGTGCATGCATAGGTAAATTTTAGTTGCAGAGCTTTCTTATTGTTGTTCTAATGTGTTTATAACCTATGTTTAGCATCCACACCATTATATGCATAAAAATATATATACATTTTTTTAATAATAGTTGAGCTGCATATGAGGCCACATACAGCATAAACGCTTAAAGGTGGGGTGGTCTTTCACTTACTACTATTGATCTCAATAGACTTGCATGGGAGGAGGGAGAGATCATGACTAATTTGTGGTGTGTGCTTTATAGGTTATTCAGATGGTCTCTTTGATGGACCGGTTGCTCAAATTAGAAAATCTGGACTTGCACCTTACTCCATATCGAGTTCTTGCAACTGGACAAGATGAAGGGATGCTTGAATTTATTCCTTCCAGTTCACTCGCACAGGTAACTTGATATTGAATATAATGGAAGCCACTGTCGAGTTGCCAAATGACAAGTTATTATCTTTTCTATTGCAACGAAGTTTTCTACATAGCCTCATTTCATGAGTAGCTTTGTTTCAAGAGAAAGATATATTTGTTGATATAAGTTACCGTTTGTTCTCAGATTCTATCAGAACATCGCAGTATTACAAGTTACCTACAAAAGTTCCATCCTGACGAAGATGGTCCTTTTGGTATAACTGCGCAGTGTTTGGAAACTTTCATAAAAAGCTGTGCTGGTTACTCTGTCATTACATATATAATGGGGGTTGGAGACAGGTTGGTATTCTTTCTTCTTAGACTCTTAGTCTTCTTGTTTTAAGTACCTGTAGGATAGCTAACCTTTTATGCTTAAAAATTCATGTACAGAAGCCTTTCTTTCTGTTCTCTGTACATTCCGCAAGCTAAAGCTACCAATCCTGTATTGGTACATGTCCCAGACTGTTCATTGTGCTTATGAGGACATTGAACTTATTTGTGTCTGTGTCCCCACTTCATTTTTTTCTTTTCATGATTATTGGCCAGCTATGCAAATGGTTTTTGTCTGTGTTTCTTTTAGTAAGGATTATATAGCTCAGCTAGGTTTTTGTTATTATTTCTGGCCAATATGCTAATATAATAACACATTGTTCTGCATCATGTAGTTTGTCAAGTATGTTAGTGCTCCACATGCTTTAACGGAAACTCTGTCCCTGGCCAGGACATTTTCTGTAGCATTGTTCATCAAGAGGATCTGGCTGGCTGAGATTGTCAACAGTTTTTTTATGCCGTCTTGATCTGGAGTTGCTCATGTCGACTGTGCAGCATGATACATTGTTTAGCAATATGCAATTTCTCAGGAATAACAAATGGCTGGTTTTTTCTCTCTAGGCATCTAGATAATCTTCTTCTAAGAGATGATGGACGCCTTTTCCATGTTGACTTTGCTTTTATTCTGGGTCGAGATCCAAAGCCATTTCCGCCACCAATGAAACTATGCAAAGAAATGGTTGAGGCAATGGGTGGTGCAGAAAGGTAATTTCTTGATCAGTTTTGTTAAATATTTGCACTTTTACCCATTTGCTAGCTCAGGTCTTGCATAATTGTATCTATATATCTATATATATAATTATTTTTCCATTTCAGCCAATACTATACGAGATTCAAGTCCTACTGTTGCGAAGCATACAACATTTTAAGGAAGTCGAGCAGCCTTATATTGAATCTATTCAACTTGATGAGAAGATCAAATATTCCAGATATCTCTTCCGAGGAAAATGGAGGCCTTAAGGTAATTAATTGGTTGTTACGAGTTGAGGAGCGTGTGAGAATTCTTGCAAAGAGCAGACTAGCAGAGCAGTCTAAATGACTTATTTCTCTCTTTTGTGTGGTGCATCGATCAGCTTCAGGAGAAATTCCGGCTGGATCTGGACGATGAGGATGCTATACATTTCTTCCAGGATCTAATCAATGAGAGTGTCAGCGCTTTGTTCCCTCAAATGGTTGAGACCATCCATAGATGGGCTCAATATTGGCGATAAGCAGACGATGTATGATAATGTAGGTCAAAATCTGTACAGGGTGAGTTTGGCAATATTTTGCCTGCTCTGGACATGCACGATAGTTTTAGTATATATGTATGTAATCATATGCGCTGCTTGCAATGACCACTGATGGTGTTATGTTTTGTTTTAATCTTCGTTCATTGCAGGCAGGCAGGCAGCTGACTGGTAACATAAAATAACAATGGATGAAAAAAAAGAGAGTATAGACTGTAAATGTTGAGGAGCTGTCTTCAAGATGCATGTTGCAATGGCTTCCATCCAGATCTTGACGGCGGCAAGGAAATTGTCTAGTAAATTAGTGGGCTGGCTGATGACGAAACGAAGCATGAAATGCGCTTTGCTATGTAGGAATTGTAAATTGTAGTAGATTTAGCATGCAGATCGCAGCTCAGGCCAGTTTAAATACACGAGAATGGAGTAGAACAGAATAGACGTGTCATTTATATGGATGGTAATTACAGACTGTAGAGACAATGCATGGTGTGTACTGTGTACATCTACTGAGTGATGGCAATGGATCATAGTACTACTGCATCGTGATTTTGTTACCCCATGCCAAAAAAAGAAGAAGAGAGAAGTAATACTAATATGTTAGCACGTAACTGGGCTAGCCTTGTGATTCTGTTTGTCTTAAAAGAAATATCGATTCAAGGGCATTGACAGGTGGGACCCACCAGCCCCCATCCTCCAGTAATCTCCTCGTTGTCTTCATCTTATCCCCCGTCCCGTCCCATCCCATCGCAAAGAGGGGGGGGGGGAGCCTAGGCTTAGGCTTAGGCTTAGGCTTAGCAGCTCAGCCTCAGTTGGGTTGGTTCGATTCGATTCCACGGCGACCATGCTCTGCTCTGCCTGCATGCCCACCGTCAGAGCTCCGCAACATCGTGTGCGTTTGGTTTGTTGAATCATTTAGTTTTGAACCGTTCGGTACGGGAAATGAGCTCGTTCAGGTGTTTGGTTGGTTGAATAGAATCAATCCGTTTGAAATGAGATGATTCAAGAAATGAGAATATTCTATGTTTATGTTGTATCATCCCGTTCGGGAAAAAATTCGAACCACACCATTCACTCGAATTCCAAAACGTGTACGGAAAAAAGGCATGATTTACGAGCTTCAAATGACCATATTTTCTAAACCGAGTATCCGATTTGCGATCCGATTGAACCGTTGTGTTCCTTGTCATTTAATCAATAAAACAAGACCACTCTTGGCATATTTTACTGCAAAAAATATTATTCATGTATCATCCTATCCCACCAACCAAACATCATCTTGAATCATCCAGACCATCCTATCCCACCAACCAAACAAAATCATATATCATCTATCCCACCAACCAAACACCATACTTAATCATCTCATCCAGGACGATCACATCCTACCTATACCATCTCATCTCATTCAACCTCATCCCACCAACCAAACGCACACCGAGAGAGTTTTACTTATTGTTAGGAATTAATGTCCACTTTATCTAGCATCTGCATGTAAATTAGTAATAGTCTGGGTTAACATCAACAACAATTGCATACCGACAAGTTCGCTGGTATTCTTTTTCTCAAGATAAGTAAATAAGATAGGGTCCCGTCTTCCATCGGTATAATCATATAATACTTTAACCAATTTTCTACGAGAATAGAATTGTTTGCTTCAACTATGGAATAACAAATTACGATGCAGGTCCTGAACTTGCGAGGTTGTGTCACTTAGCTCTCTGAACTTATATTTTACTTTCTCAGCTCCTTAAACTTACGAGGTTGTGGCACTTAGTTCTCTGAACTCGTATTTTACTTTCTCAACCCCTTGAACTTGCGAGGTTATACCACTTAGCTCTCTGAACTTACGTTGAAGAGAAGTTCGTTGGATGCAATACCGGTGACTTCGTCCTCTCCGAGTTTGGTGAACTCGTCGCCACACCGTTCTGATCGTGTTCATTGTCTCCGTCACCCCACGTCGACAAAAACAGATTTTTTGGACCCGAGAACGCATCATGCTCGTGTCTTCGCTAGAGCTCCACCGTCCCAACTTACCACCGCCCTCGCCCTTGTCTCCGTTGAGTCGTCGTGAGAGAGAGAGAAAGTATTGTACCCCTACTCTAGCATTGGGAATATACCTCTCTCTCACACGCCAGACTCAGAGGAGGCAAGGGTGAGGGCATCGACAAGCTGCGACGGTGGAGCTCCGACAAAGATACGAGCACGGTGCGTTTTCGGGCCCGAAGAATCCGTTTTTGTCGGCTTGAGGTGACGGGGACGATGAACATAGTCGAAACAGGGCGGCGACGAGTCCACCGGACTCGGAGGGGACGAAGTCGCTAGCATCACATTTGACGAACTTCACTTCAACACAAGTTCAAGGAGTTAAGTGGCACAACCTCGCAAGTTCGGGAGTTGAGAAAGTAAAATACAAGTTCAAGGAGCTAAGTGGCACAACCTCACAAGTTCAGAAGCTGAGAAAGTAAAATACAAGTTCAGAGAGCTAAGTGACATATTTTTGCAAGTTCAGGGACCTATAGTGCAATTTTCTCTACTAATTATATGCATCATTTTTGCCCAATCCAACATAAGAGTAAGGAATAAGTCCATATTACACCAATAAACTATTGCAAGAGTAAAAAAACCTAAACTCTAATACTATCCGGTTTGTACCCTCAAACTTTCAATACCAGATTACCCGATGACCCGATACCACCTAGTTTTTCGCCTAGCTGGCTTCCACGCTGGCACGTACCGCCTCGTCAACACGTGCAGATGACTCAGAGTCCACTTAGCGAGAGAGAGAGAGAGAGAACAGGAGAGGGGAAAACAAAGGAGGCAACACATGGCACTGGGCGGCGGCGATGGCGAACGGTGGCATGGACGGCTTGAGTCACGAGCAAGATGGGTCAGCGCGACGTCACCAGGAAGGTGGGAGGCGGCGCCGGTTGCTGGCCCCAGCCGAGCTCGCTAATCCGCTCGACCTGCAACAACACCACCACCTCCACTTCCTTCACGTCGTGCTCGGTTGCCGGTGCCGCAAACGAGGTGACAACGGCGTCTAAGCTGCCGCCCCCAAGGTCCGCGTGCTCCTCCAGCCGCGACAGGGACTCATTCCTCACGTCCTCCCACCATGACTACGCCGCCGTCATCGGTCGCACCGAGTCCTTCTCGATCGCCTCCACTGTCGCGCCGGCCTCACGGTGGCTCCCCTGCCTCCCGCCCGGTTCTCCGTTGACGCGTCGCCTATGCAGGAGAGCAAGAAGAACGAGGACAAGGAGAAGAGCCCTCGCGACGCTCACCAATACCACTGGTGAGGGTGAGGGGCTAGCGGTGCACAGCGAGCAACCACGACACGTGCGGGGTGAGGGACGGCTTCCGGCCGGTGGTGTCAGTGGCAGAGGAGCAGGTGCGCAGGGGGTTCGCGGTGGTGAAGCAGTTGTGGGATCCCTACACGGACTTCTGGGCGTTGACGGTGGAGATGGTTGTGGGGTGGCAGCTGTTCGGCGCGGCGGAGCTGGAGCGACGTTGGTAGGGGATCCGTTCTTTTAATGGGGTGCTGACAAGGTGATGCGTGCCAGCGTGGAAGCCAGCTAGGAGAACAACCAGGTGGTATCGGGGGGGGGTGGTCAGGTGATCTGATATTAAAAGTTCGAGGGTGCAAATGAAACGATATTCGCCTGATAGTTAGGGGTGTAATATGGAATTATTTGTAAGATTAATGGTAAGGAGTCATCGTGAATGCGTTTCCAGCATAGATACAAACACTTGCGCCTGAATTTTAAAAACATGTATCCCACTTATGACCTCAATTAACCAGTCATCATCATCAAGTTACTTTTAATCTCCATTTGTCCCTTGGTCCGACCTACACAATTTTGTATCTCTAACAAACAATCTTGTCTGTGTAGGCGTGTGCGTGTCCCGGCTGGCTCAGGCCGCCGCGTCTGCCCTTTCACGGACAAGAAGACGAACCGGGCGAACAAGGTGTCCTCCTCCAACCGCAAGACGAATTAAGAAGCAGCAGTTTGTGAACCTGCAGTACAAGAAGCTGTGGTGGGAGGCCGGCGAGCGCTTCGTCGAGCTGCGTCTGTCCACCAGATCTAGCCCTCAAGAGAGACCATCGAGAAGCACGGCCTGGACGCCGTCGTCGACTTGAGCAAGAAATGATTTGAGCTCAGCTTCACGAGTCCGTCAGTGATCAGTTTCCTAGCTGGTATTGATTAATTCTTGGTTGCCTCCCATCCCATCATCCGTTCCAATGTATGCAAGGTTTCTGTCTGTTTTCATTCCGTTCCGTACCTTGCGCCTTTTCTGTTTCGTTCATGGTCACAGATGGATCGATATGCAGCTGTGTTTCTCTCCCACTGCAGTCGGTTCGTTGTGCGGAAGCAGCAGAGAGCAGGCATCAAATAGATAGATAGATGGGTGCATGGAACCAGAAGTAACTTCCGATAATTGGGATGCCCCGGTTTGTTTCTTTTCTTTTCTTTTCTTTTCTTTTCTTTTCTTAGTAGAAGAAAACAAAATGCATGTGAGCAGCAGCATGTACACGTGGAAGCGAGCGAGCTCCGCCACCCTAGTCTAGTGTGTGTGTCAGTCAGTCACTCTCCACTCCACTCCACACCCTGGACTGGAGTGGAGTCACTCTGGTAGCAGCCTGCCTAGATGAAGCAAGTCCTCAGCTCCTCCCCCTCCCTTCTTCTTCCTCGCCGACTCCGCCACCCTAAGGCTTAGGCAGCCGCCTGTCTCTACAGTCTCCACCACACCACTCTAGTAGCAACCATTGCCTGCTCCGGCTCCGCCTTCACCCCACCCCACCTGATGGAAGAAACCTCCCAGACCCCACCAGCCTCCGCCGGCGGCGAAGCTGAAACCCTCGTCGCGGCCAAGGAGGAGGATGCGGCGGCGGCCAAGGAAAAGGAAAAGGACAAGGCGAAGCGCGCGCGCAAGAGGAGCAGGTACCTCTCCCCTCCCTACACAGACTCCGACGCCGGCGCCGACATCAGCCCAAGAAGGGAGGAGCAGGACGAGAGAGGCGATGAGGAGGCGTCGCTGCTCCTCCAGCTCCAGGAGGCCAAGCTCGCCGCGGCCGACATGCTGTCGGCGCTCCACGGCGCCGCGCTTTTCGATGCGTCCCCCAATCGTGCGCACGCCAATGTCGTCGATGTGGATGTGCTCCTCCGCTTCTTTACTTTGTACAGGAGCAAAGTGCTTCTTCTTCTTGATGACCATCGCTCGTCCGATGCCAATGCTGCTGGCCTTGGAATCAATAATAAGAAGAAGACCCCGTCGTCTTCTACTGCTTCCACCATCAACATCAACAAGGATGATGATGCTGCATCCCTGTCATCATCTCTTGTTGGCCTCAAGCTGTTGAATGCAGTCCGTGCCATGGCCGATGCTGATGGATCCGCATGCAAGTATGTCAGAGCTATCAAGAAAGAAGATGATGCAATGGAAAATGCTCACCACATTGGAGCTGTCAATGCTGCACTAAAAGATGAAGCTGGACACAAGAGGAAGAAGATGGCATCCGCATCCGCATCCGCATCCGATGGACTTCAAGCTAGCAACGGCGTCGCTGATTCTGCGCCCAATAAGAAGAAGAAGACTAGGAAGAGGAAGGTTGGACTTGGGCAGCACTTTGGGAATCCGGCAGCACTTGTTCTGGACTTCACACGGGGCACTGCTCTGCCTTCCAAGGAGGAACTCCTCTCCTCATTTCGCAGGTTTGGCTTCCTGATCGAGTCCGAGACTGACATCGCCAAAGACACCCGTAGAGCTCGTGTCGTGTTCGGCACCAGCGCTGAAGCGGAGGCTGCCTACAGCTGTGCTGAAACTCTTGGTGCGTTTGGGCCTCCGTTCGCCGCACCACGGCTGCAGTACCTGTCTCCGATCAAGCTGAATGCGCCTCAGCCGCCGCCTTCACCTTCACCTTCACATGCTCCAAAGCTTCCACTGACAGACATTAGGAAGAACCTTGAGAAGATGATCTCGTCCCTGACCCGCCCTTCGCCGTTTAGGAAGGACGACGGAGCAAAGCCGGCTGTGCATAACCTTGTGGGAGAAATGCAAGGCCTTTTGGCCAAAGTTGACAAGATGCTCAGTGCCGGGCCTTCTTCCTCTACCACCGCTCTTCATCGCCATTAAGCTAGTGATCCAGTCGCAGTCGGTCTTGTATACTGGCTGCTAGCTACTGGTACTACTAATCCAGTCGCCTAGCTGTAGCTGCTAATTTTCAGTCGGTCCTGCGACCCATCTCAGCAGCTACCTACAAACAATCCGGTCATGTCAGGAATTCACTAGACTTGCATGCTAACGCTGTAGCTGCTCTATGTTGAGTATTTGCTACTAGTAAATTAAGCTATGATATGCTGCCCCCTTCCCTTGCTTACCCCACCTGGCATGATAATGATGATATGTATCCACATGTTATTTCTAGTTGATAAGCCTGCAACTGCAATGCTATAATTGATTTGTTTGCCATCTTCACCCTGTGGCTGAGACAGCAACACCAACGACAGACATCTTCTCTACGCAGAATCGCAGACTGGTGATATCGAATTGAACAAGCAATACTCTGGTCACTCCTGTTTGCTCCCTTGAGGTGGCTGTGATTTGAGTACCTGGCTCTGGCTGTCTGTACGAGGATCAGCATCGGTAATCAGCATGGCAGGGGGAGCAAGTGGGAGAGTACCTCTCATCAAATGCATTGCTGGCATTGAATTGATTGTTAATCGTATGGAACTGCCAGAAACGGAAAACACAGGCTTAAAAGATGACAAAACAAGGCCAATCCACAAACAAAATTTGCTAGCCCATAACTTACAAAAAGCACAGCTATAATAAATTTTCTCGTTATGTTCTCTGGTGTATACACTAGCAGCATTAATCTAAACACAACACCACGTAGCAAGATTTATTTGCAATTTATTGTATTCCGTCTTTAGCCTACCCTGAAGCTGTAGCAATCCAAATATACAGGTCGGAAACTTATGGCAAACCCCCACATGTACCAGAATCTCGATTAGATTGCTTCTCAGTAGTTGGTTGCTCTCATCTGTGCTTAGATGGCTTCTGACTGTTCTTCGAACCCGCTACGTCCAGCATCACTCGCAGCACCGCCGTTAACTGGCACCTCGGCGACAACAGCAGCAGAGCTTGCGGCACCATTCACCTGCATCTCACCAGCTGCCTCAGATGTGTCGCTTGACGGTTGCTTTGGCAGGGACTTTGGTTGACGTATGGCGGCTGCCGCTTCTGCCATGACAACACCTGGAGGCTGAGGGGGAACCCAGCGGCGCTGAGGCGGTGGCCTTTCCTCAACCCCACTGCTGTACGCCAACGGCCTAGGCTCCTCTGCTTGAAAATCAGGGGCCTTCCCATTCTGGTGATACGAAGGCCCATAGTTGTCCTGAGCTTGAGAGTATGATCCATCATCACTTAACTGGGAGTTGGATCCATAACCAAGCCTCTGCTGTGAGTATTGCTGCGTCTCCCATGGCTGTTTTTTTAACAATAAACAAAAGACTTGAGTCAGTTCCAAGTAAACGGCAGCACTCTTACTTGCAGCAAAGACAAGGTTCAGCACCACACCTTACTCCCAGAAGACCTATCCCCTCGCTGCGCAGTAGATATTGTCTGTTGAATGCATGAATATAATTAGGATGGCAGTTCACGCTCTAGTACGGAACATTCTCCCGGCGGCAAGTTAAATGGAAGATGGCAAAACTAATGCTATTATTCATTTACACTGATAGATGGGAGCATGGTCGAGGTAAGAATTTGTGCATCTTGCTATAAATCAGACAATGTTCAAGAATAAAGGTGTCTATTATACAAACTGGACAAATATAGACTGTCTATGTTTGTCCAGATTATATAAATAAATGAAATGTCACGCTAGCTCAGATATATATATCTCATTAAACAGCCTACGATGGGCTAGTCAGATGTTATATATGGAAAAAAAAAAGAACATGTGGCTGATTTGCAACTATATATACGCTAGAGAAACATATATGGTTTATTTGCTAAATTTGGTTACGATTCATGGGAGTCAGTTAACTCAGTTGAGAAACTGTCCAAAGCTAGATAGAAGGTTATGTAACAGCCAACAACAGAACCTGTCCAAGAAAGCTATGCATGGTACAACACCAAATTGTGCCTCAAGGAGTTGATCCAGCTAAATTCAGCAGATGATATGTGGATGTTAATTATAGCATGATCAGTTGTTTACCTCAACATAAGATCTTGAAATTGAGCCAGATGTAGGTTCAGCTGGTGCTGGCGCAAATGAAGGTCTCCCTGCTCAAAAAACAAGCCAACGGTAGGTAACTAGAAACAAGGAAACAACAGGCTGGGCAAGGCAAAAAAGAGCTTCACAAAAGATACTGACCTGAGACAAAGTCACTGTTTGGCACACCATACATATTAGTTTGCTACGAACGGGGAACATGGGTCAGAAATAGGAGAACGATCCAAAGCATGAGAATATTAGTGGAAGTGTGGAACAGGATGAACAACATAAGTGCACACCTGAGAAGCTCTCCATGGAGTGTTTACTGCCCCTAAACATTGTGGTCAAACAAATGATGATGCAGTGAGATTCTCATAGTTATCAGGGTCAATAATTACATTTAAACTATAAAGTAGCTTTCTAATCTAGGACGTGCTGCTTTACATGGCATAACCACAACATTAGGTGGATCTCCTCTGATATAGGGGAAAATAATGAACTTGTCATCAAAGAAGGGTAAGTTGATTAGCCAAAACAACCACCCTGTTAAATGATGGGCAAAGGTAGAGTTTATGGTTTTCAGCATGGTTCCCAGTTTCCCACTGTACCTAGACTAGCTTTGCATAGCGATTTGATGCTAAGAGAAAAACGCTGAAGTGTGAAATGCTACGTAAATTTTTATACTGACCATTCCTTGCGGCAGAAGGGACATGCTCTTCCAATGGCCGGTACTGTGAAAACCTATCCTCCCTGGTAATATTTATTGACTCCCTGCTATGGTTTAATGACTCACTCAAGGATTTTAACTCCTTTGCTTGGGAATCTAGTGCTTGTGTCAAAGTCACAAGTATCTTCTTTTCTGTCAACAAGAAGGCAATAACAGTGAATGGATGTAATACGATTTGGAATATGAAACTAAGTTTAAATGGAATAGGATTGTTGGCAACAAAGAAGTGATAAGCTATGAAGAAGCATTGTGGAACCTTCATCCTTTGAAGCAAGCAGTTCTTGGTTTGTGGTAGCAATAGCAGAAACAGCTGATGCTGAAGCTTTTACAGCCTCAGCAGTTTCCTCATAGATCTTGGACCTAAGTTGCTTGCCCTCAGTTTCATCACCTTCAGCTACGACCTTACGGATCCAAGACTTTAGCCTAGGAAGGAACAATTTCTGTGCAACACATGCAAATATGGTTTATGCCTCAGTTGCTGAGTTTCAAAACCTGTAGAGAGGTCACCAGAAAAATACCTTGACAAAGACAGCAGCACTAGCTCCAAATCCAAGCAATAACCCTGCAGCAACGAACGCATGGTACCAGCTGAACTTGGGCTGGGCACTGACAATGATAGGGCCAGCAGTTACAGGGGCTGTTGCTGGTTGCACAGATTGTACTGATGTATAAGGCTGCACTCCAGTAGATTGGTTTGGGTTGTTAGCTGCAAGCAAAGAAAACAGCATACTAGTTTATGAGCAGAGCACTCATTTAAGCAGTTACATGGCCTGTTGCTTCTCATTAGACTTTGAACATAAAAGGAGGTAGTGAAGTAGTACCACAGCAAAAACAATTGGAACCTTGAAGCTACTACCAAGAACAGAACAGTTCCTAACTGAATTTTTATCAATCCTAGTTTAGAAACTGAATGTTTGATGTTAGAACAAACAAAAGTGGTAAATCCATATTTACGGTCACGGTATTAATCTAAGCAGTCCTTGCAACACAGGAAACCAAAAAAAAAAAAAAAAAAAAAAAAGATGATGAAGAAGAAGAAGAGAACAAAGGAACTGCTTCTAATCTGGATTTGTTGTCCTCGACTAGCTTTACCTAAGGCGCTCTTTGTTTTGTGTGTCATCTCTAACACAACAATTTGTCATCTCTTACACAACAATTTGTATCAATAAGATGTTTGGATGATTTAACCGAATCTATAAGGCCATCGTAAAACAAGCAACAACGCAACGCAGGCTGTTTTTCCTGCTCTTTCTCTAACTGGCTAGGCAACATGTAACCAAAGAAAGAAGGCAGTCCTAGTACTGTCTTACCCTGCTGCGAAGGCGAAGCAGTAGTAGCACTGGGTTGCGGATCCTGCAGTGTTGATAGTATAAAGAAGATTCGTGACTGCTGTGGGTTGGTTAGAAGAGGAGATTGGGGGAGTCCAGTGAGGAGGGGCTTACAGGTACTCGTCGGAAGGCCTCGTCGATCTCGTCCGTGGTGAGCCCCTTCTTCTCAAGGAAGGAGCGCCTGTACAAGACGGGGGATCCCCTGACCTTGGGGTGGGAGAGGAACTTGACGGCGTTCTGCACGTAATCCTCCCTCATCGGCAGTGGCGGCGCCTCGAAGACCACCTGCTTGTCCTCGCCTCCTCCGGCATCCGCAGCTGCTCCTGGTTCGATCCAGATTTTAATGGTCTCGACTCGATAGAATAGGAATCGAGAAGCTAGACGGCTCAAAAAGGGAACTCAAAGCAAAAGCGAAGCGTTGATCCCAAATTAAAATCGGCAACCAAGAATCACGACAAGCTACGGCCATAGAATTGAAAGAAAGACCTTGCTGCTGCGATGGGGGATTATTGTTGTTGATGAGGTTTTGGGAGGCCATCGATTCCCCCTCGTTTGATCGACGACGATCGCCTTGACCTTGAGCACCCTCTTGGGCAGTTGGACTTGGAGTTGATCTACTCATGGATTGCTCATGACGATGATGAGAGACAGCAGCAGCCGCACGACACCACACCTCTCTCTCCTTTTCCCCTCCCTCTAATAAATCCAACCCAACACAATCCTCTCCATTTCCGTGAATTTATTTAATCTAGAGACAAGATATTAGAAGGCCCTTAGCACACGCCAAAAATCCAGGAGCTCATAAAATTCTTACTAAAATATACTCGTGTGTGTAAAAATAAATACCAAGATTTAAATATTAGTGGGTAAAATCGTACGCTCGCAACTCCAACACATTACCAAGAGGTGACTTCCGTCTCTAATTTCCCCTGAACATCCACCACATCCACACCACCAAAGGGTGATTTCCGTCTTCAATTTCCCCCAAAACACAACCACTCGTGTATGTGATGTATTCTACCATTTCTTAAATTCCTTTTTTTTTTTACATTCGTTCTAAAGTAAAATGGCACCTCCACAAAATATCTACCTGAAAAGTGAAAACAGCGGGATGGAATCCTTCGGTCTTAATTGGAGACAAAATTGAGGAGAGGAGAGCCACGCCACGTCGATGTTTTTTTGTGAGCCGTCTGATCATCTTTCACTTTGTTTAATCGCCGTTCGATCCGTCGTGAATTTTCCCTTCGCGCTTGCCGAACGCACAGCGCAGCCCTCTCCACGCGCGGCGTGCGTTCCTACGAGATTTTTCGCAGGCGTGCCTCTCGGCACGCGCGTTCGCGCGGGCCCCACCATCCGCGAGAGAAAAAAATTCACGCGCAGGATGCGCGCACAGGCCAGTTAGTATCTAATAATTTTGGCGGTGCTAGGTGGTTTCTCTTTTGAGTTTCGGAATGGCTATACATATACTCAAGAAAAATATGTAAATGCCACCCGGTGTTCACTGTGCTTGTAGCAATTGCTTCAATTTTTGTGTGAGACCTGAAGGTGCTTCCCACGTATTAATAAAAAAACAAAGCATGCTTCCCACGTATTAATAAAAAACAAAGCACCCAAGCCTTGTCTATTCTCATCTCCGATCATCCCTGCCCCTCTCTCGCACACTGCCCTCCCATCATCCCTCTTTCTCCCACACAATGTCGCCCCCGCCAGATACAGTACTCCCCATGCGTGGCCATGTCCAGTACCCATGGCTACCAACAGATCGTCGAACATGCCTTCCCCGCAACCTCACATCGGAGCGGCCCCATCGAGCTCTCGGCGGCCAGATCCGATGGCGAAACGACTCCATTGAGTTCCCAGCGGCCAGACGTTGAGCGCGCTGTCCCCATTCTCCCTTCGTCCAGATCCGGCGGCGGTGGCCCTCGAGGATACCTTCGGGGGTGGGGCACCGGCGTGCGAAGCCCACGGGACCACGGCCGGGGCCACTGCTGGCACCGGCGGCGAGAGCCCTTCGGCTGGGGTACCCGCGCGTGCAAAGGGAAGGGTGTCGATGGACCACGCGTACCAACCAGATAGACCGGGACCAGGAGGGCCCACCATGAACCGAAGGCTACGCGAGGAAGAAGGAAAAGCTCCTACAGGCCCTACAGGCGTAGAGTCATTTTAAGGGTAGAACGGTAATCTCGGGTGCCCTAGTCAGAAGGCTATAAATAGCCACCTCCCCCATGTAATAAGGAGGATTTTTTTAAGACAATTAATACATATTTACTTCTCTTGGCTTCGGTCCTCTTTCTCGAGGATCCATTGGTTCCCCTCGTAGTAACCAGAGGTCCCTTTTTTATACCGTCTGGTCCTTTTGCTACGATATTGCCTTTTAAAAAATTTCCTGGCCTGCTGGACGGTATGTGTGTACAATGTATGTAAGGGTTCATCGATCGCATGCATGTCGATCGAATCATATTTATATGGTTAATATTTGTGTTGGACCGGAACGGCGATTAGAATGGCGAATAGGAGAACTACTCTTTTTCAACTCCAACAAAATTCAACTTCTTTTTCGCCTTACTAGCTATAGAACCTACAAAAATCATAAGCACAGACACAATGAAAATCTGAACCCAACAAACCCCGAGGCCAAGCATCTCAAAACGGCACGTATTCCAGCTAGTAATCTATCTATCCATATAGCCAGTGCGTATTGATTAATTCATCCATGTCAAGCACGGATCTGAGTATATATATCCTCAGCTCCTTATGGCATCTCCAATAGTGCATTTATTGTCATCTCTTAGATATGATACGTCAACAAAATCCTATGTGGATGAGAGAGGGGGAAAAGAGAGAGAACAGCCTGAAGAGACGACCGTGCATGCGAAACAAGACATGATACATTAATTTACTCTAGTTGACATGTAGACCCGTTTTAAAAAAATATATAAAATATAAATGTTAGAGAGTGTACTAGAGACTGTCTATTGGAAATGTTGTCTCTAAAGATGATGTAATATATGTTAGAAACAAGGTTGTCTCTAACTATTGAAGATGCCCTTATAGCGCTACAAATCTCTCGCCTCCCCGTGTTTCCCGGGCTTCTTCGGCCCATAGCGTGCGCGCGCGTCCTGCGAATTCTTTCGCCTACGCCGGCCTCGTGCGGCATCCAAGCCACACGTGTCTCCAGGATTCCGCCGCCTATGTCGCTCTTCTGCGCAATCGGTGACGACAGCTGTTGTGCTTTGCTGCGACGTGCGTGAGTGCTTTTGGTCCTCTCAACGCTCCAACTCAGTTTTTGTGCGCGCACCTATTCGTTCATAGATATAACCTTTTATTCTTGTGGCATCGATATTACTTCCCCTTCTGTCTTTGTGTGTCTATGGCAACGAAGAAATCTATCCCCTTCTCTCTCTCTCTCAATAAAAAAACATGCGATTTCCAAGGTACTAGTACTAAATACTTCTCGTAGTAACAAAGATCAGACAGTAAGAAAAGGGGACCCCCGGTATCCGCAGGAGGGACCAAAGTATCCTCAAAGAGGGACTTGGTTGTCAGGAAATAAGTTATTAATTGCCCAAAAGCTGAGTCTTAGTTATTACATGGAGGAAGGCGGCTATTTATAACCTTCCGGCATGGTACATAAGATTATGGATCTACCCCTAAAAGGTCCTACGTTTATAGGGGCTGCAGGGGCTTTTTCTACCCTAACTCACGGTGGACCCTCCTAGCCTTTGTCTATCTGGTTGGTGCGCTTGGTCCATCGGTGCTATTCTGCCATTCGTAGTGTGCGGGGTGCCCCCGGGCCGAAGGGGCCACGGACACCCTTCGGCTTCCTCCGAGGTGACCCCCCGGGAGACTCCTGTCTTCTGGGCTCATGGCGTCTCGACGGCCCTTCGGTAGCCTCTGGGCCTCCTTTGGTGCCTCCCTGAGGGTATGCCTGATTCCCTCACGGAGGAGTTCCGCTTGACCCTTTGGTGGCCTCCGGGCCCCTTCGGAGCCTCCTCGCAGGTGTGCTTGATACCCTTGGGGGAGGAGGCCTATCCGCACCTCCGGTCGCAGGGTCTTCGGTGGAGACTGTGGTCTTTGTTGGGTCGCTGGGCCATCCCTACGACAAGCCCCTTACGGTCGAGGTCTTCCTTCGTCATAGCTGAAACCGCGCCCTTTTTTCCGAAGGGTCCAGGCACACCGTCCCCTTCGGCCTGGCGAAGCGTGTGTATTGTTGGATTCTCCCCTGGCACGTGGGTCGCCCTCGCGCGTATGATGGCGCGTTGGTGTTGATGGCGCCTCTTTTCCCAAGGGTAATGCTGCCAGCTGGTATTGATGGCGCCCCTTTGGGTAACGTGTCAGAACCCGGGATTACCATCCCAGATCCTCTGTGCATTTCTGAACTAGTCCCATGATCAGTCGCTAGTTCACACAGTAAACAAATATGGTAACAAATTCATATCACAACTTTATTAATAATCAACAGAGTTTATTACAAAAGAGGCTTACAAGCTAACAATAAAGAACACAGCGGAAGACGAAGAAGTAGTAGAGTCCGGCAATCTGCCACAGGCAATCGACTGGGGTAGCGGCCTAGTCGTCGAGATCCACACGGGTAGCAAAGTCCTTCTCCTCTGAAATTTGTTTGCATAAAGCAAGTATGAGCACAACTACCGTGCTCGCAAGTTACACCCGTTAAGTAACAGAATGACATGCATATATGGATGTAACAAAGGATGGCTTATTGGTTTATTTGCATAAAGCAGCATTTCCTTTAAATACTGGTACTAAGTTCCAAAGCAGTTATTTTATAACTAAAATTCTTTTTATAAATTCTCAATTTTATAGTCAGATAACATTCACACATGAATGGTGAAGGATACTCTCCTATCACATGGCTTCCTGCCCAATTCCCAACTGGATAAACCAGTTTTGAAGAAGTTTCTTTTCAAACAAAACCAAAGTCTAACTTTGAGTAGTTCTGCTAGCATGTCCATAACCGTGGACACGGCTATTCGAATAGTTTTACACTCTGCAGAGGTGGTACAACTTTACCCACAAGAGATAATCAACTTGTACTGTCCGCTCACACACTTCCGTAGGTGTGCGACTAAGTGATTATCACAAGGCTTTTACAATGCGCAATTCCACCACAGTCCTCCCTCGCTAAGGTTTCACCCCCTTTGGATTACCCGTCCGCAGGGTTCAGGCCCCCTCTTGCGCCAGGTGGGACTAACAAAGGCCATGAAAGACTACCCACCGCAACAATAGGGACGACCATGATGGAACTTTGCAAATTAATCGGCCAGGTCTTGCCCATACAAGACATGTGGTAGTACGGCAAGGCGTAGCATCATGCACTCGAAGACCGGTCCTTAATCGACACAGCGACAACCAACAAAACCCTATGCCTCAACCTACCCAGTTGAGCCCGTGCATAAACCTGCACCCACCAAACAACCACTTCGCCCAAGTCCAAACCATCATTTTATTTTATTTTTCAAAGTCATTTATAAAACTCCCATGACACACCAATGCCAAGGGTACACTTTAAACAATAGTTGATTTTTTTTGCTGAAATTCCCCAAATGAAACATGTTTGGTCTATAAGCATGGCTAAGCACAATATTTTCCACATGATCCTAGTCTATACTATTGTATCAACTAGGTTTTATCTAGGGTGACAATATGCTCGCTTCAATTACCAAAACTCGCCATACAAAGGATTTTAGGCATAACTATAAATTTAAAACAGGGATTTAAATTACTGAATATAAATAAGCATGCAGTAATAATTTAAAACAGAATTTAAATAATTTGAAATAATGGGATTGATATGATCAAGTGTATAACTTGCCTTGCTTGATGAGGTGACGTTGTTTTTCTTAACAGATCACCTTAACAGAACTTCTGGTGTTGAGGTGACGTTGTTTTTCTTAACAGGTCACCTAGTACTCACAAGTACTATCTTTAGGTAGTCCAAGTGTACGATCACGATGATCATACAGTCAAAATCAATCCTCTCATGTTGCTCTTCAATCGGCGTCGAAATCTGATTCTCCGAAGTCGTCGAAATCTAATCGTGAAAATAAGCCAATTCCACTCAAATTCAAATAAATTAAAAAAGACAGATCAAATTAACTCCAAATAGAGATATTTTGCTTTAGTTAGCTAGATAATAATTGTATAAAGATTTTGCAACTTGAACCACCCAATTTGGAGTTCAAATGCAAAAGATATGAATTTTAGAAGTTTGGAATTACATGGAATAATAAATTTAGGGTTTACAAGAAATACTGGTCAAATGAGCTCAAAATTAAATAATTTTGGTTTGGTTGGCTAGATCTTGAATTTATATGAATTTAGAAATTTGAATCGACGAAATCGGAGTTCGTATGAGGGAGAACGAACCCCGGGAAGTTTTAAATATCAAAAACCCTAATTTTCAGATTTTATTGAATTTATTGAATTATTTTTCTAAAGGAAATTGGATTTATTTCGCAATGATGACATCAGCATGGAATTTCCGAATTAAAACAATTCAGAGAAAAATGCCACAGTGGCTGACATGTGGGCCCCTTGGTCAATGGACCAGGCCCACGACTCGGTCAACGTCCACGGTGGACTCGGTCCACCGCACAGTGTAGGGTGCGGGTGTGCTGGTGGTGCGAGGTGGCGTGGCGCCACGTGTGTGACCACGTGGGCGCGAGGTGCCGAGGTGGCGCCTACGTGGCACGTGTGTGGCAGTACCACGTCACGCTGGCGGGTGGTGGCGCACGGAAACCGAAGATCCAGCGAACGGCGGCGCGGCTGCCGGCGGCAAGGTGCCAGGAAGGAAGAGGAGGCGACGGGGAATGCGGTGCTTACCCAGGCGATGCAAGGGTATGAAGAATTCATCGGCGGCGAGGTGTTAGGCGGCGGCGTGATCGGGTTCAACGGCGGCGACGGGCTCCGGTGGGGCTCGGGCGAAGTGAAGGCGAGCACCGGGTTCGCGGCGACGCCGCGATGCTTTTGGCGGGGTCGGGGTGGCCGGGGAGTTGATGACGACGGCGCAATCGGCGGCGGAGCGCTCGCGGCCGACGGTGAGTAAAACTTGGAATCCGGCGAGGAGAGGAGAAGAGAGGAGGGGTGAATGGTGGCGGTGGGATGAGCACATCGAGGCGGAGCCGGAGCGCTCTTTATAGGGGTCGGGGAAGCACGGGAGGCGAAGATCGGGCGCGGGGAAGGCGGCGGCGATGGCACGGTTTCGGCGATTCCGTGCGTGAGTGAGGGGGGAAAATGAACGGAGATGGGGCGGCGGAGTTCGGGGTTTTAATGTGCTCAATCACGCGAGGAGTGGAGGCGAGAATCGCGGCGTTTGATGGAGCTCAACGCGGCGGCAATGGCGGGGGCGTGCGAGCTGCGAGGAAGAAGATGCGGAGGAGGAAGAAAGGGTTGCGGCCGTCCGATTCGCATCCAACGGTGCGAGGGGGCGGGGGTGGCGTGGAGGCATGGATACCGTCCGATGGGGATCGGGCGGTGGGGGCGAGAGAAAGGAGAGAGGGAGGTGCGGGCTGGGGTGGAGCGGGCTGCGCAGGAGAGAGAGAGAGATGGGCCGGGAGATTTGGCCCATTAGGGTTTTAGGGTTTTAAATTGATTTATTAATTGTTTTAATCCAGATAATTCAAAAGGGTTTTAGAAAATAGCAAATAAATTCTAAAAAATATGTGAAAATTCACAGAAATTCCCTGAGGCATTTTGGATTTTTAATAAAATATTTCTAACTTAAAGTTGGCTATTAATTTTGCAAATAAATTATTTTGGCTTTGAAATAATTAGGAAAAAGCTTTTAAAAACTCAGAAAATTCCAGAAATTAATTAAATTTTTATTTTCCAGATCAAGCCAAAAGAAACTACAAGAACTTCAAGTAAATTTTAAATTTTGACTTTCAAAACTACAGAAATTCAAATAAAGCAATTAAACTCTGGCAAATTCTTAGAAAAACCAGTAAAATAATAATTTTATTTATTTTATTTTGGTAACAACTCTTTGGGATGTTACATAACGCGCGCCGCCGTCGGCTGCTGGTGTTGATGGCGTTCGCTCGAATGGCACGCGCGTTGGTCGTTGTGCGCCATAATGGTGGTGGTTGGGTGCCCTATGTAAGTGGCACATGTCACCTGATGGGTGGCCTGTGGCTCTTTGACTTCTCTATTTTGGCTCTTTGTGGGCCTAATATGTGTATAAATAGGGGTTCACCCCCTACCCCTTACGTGGCCTTCATGCGCATCGTTTTCAAACCCTAGCTTGTTTCGTGCGTTCGATCTTTATTCTCTGGGTGTCAATATGACAAAGCGAAGCAAGGATGGCAGTGGCAGCGTGGTGTATACTGACGAGCTTGGTTGCTCCACCGTAACGTTGTGGGTGCTGCAAACCCTAAAGGACAAGCCGAAGCTTGAGGACCTCGCGTAGGTATGGGTCCCCAGGACATAGACAGTGTCGACGCCCTGGGAGGATGAGGCGGTGGTTTTTGTCACCTTTTTTGATGCCGATCTTTGCTTCCCTGCATGGATCTGGTGGAGAAGGTGCTCTGGCTGTACCGAGTGGAGCTAGCACAACTCGTCATCTTGGCGTCTTCGAATGGGTGATGCGCTCGGCGGGAACGAGCGGGGAGGGGCATCTCTTCGCGTACCTCCATGACAGGCGCTGCCAGCCAAAGAAGAAGAACATTGGCGAGATGTTGAATTTTGGCAGCATCAACTTCCAGCCGAAGGCGCACTTTCTAAGGTACGCGTCGGCTCCGGCGGCCCGGAAGAGCCCGGAACCGGTGGGAGACCGACTGGACTAGGCGATGGTTCTACCACAAGTCCCTTGTGGGTGATGGTCTCCGGTTGAGTGGGGGGCCTATCCAACCTATTGCCGCCCCATAGATTATGCTCACTTCGAGGGAGGAGGCGCTGCTACACCTCCTGCTCAATGCAACGCGGAGGCTCTCCACGAGGGACCTGGTGGAGGAGTTCTACGCGCTTTGAGTGTGGCCCCTGGCCCGGGGCTAGAAGGTGGTGCTTGGGGACCCGAAGGGTGACCTTACCTCCTTCGATTTAGCGGACCGCGAAGGTGTTGTAGCTTTTTCTTTGCCCCTTTTTTACGAGGCGGACTGGTGTTTTCGCAGTGTTACCATTGACGAGGCTTGCGTCATGGAGCAGCTTCTGGGCCCCTACACCGGCGAGGAGCATGCAAAGTGGGGGCTGGTGGTGCGCGAGACTCATCTGAACCGGGCATACACGGATCCGGCGTTCCGTCTGGCAGAGCGGTCGGACCCCGACGAAGGGAGGAAGAAGCGGGCCCACGGGCCCGAAGAGTTGGACTCCCTAGGGCTGATCGACGTGAGGCCCTTGCGGTCTATTGGGGCTGGTGACGCAGGTGGCCCAAGCTGCGCGAGGGTGGACTCTATGGACCGGCCCTTGAAGAAGGCGTTGCAAGGTCCTGTGGGCTCAAGCAGCTCCTCGTCGGGTGGGCATCTGGCTTCTCCGCCTACCATCACGACGACGCGGAGGGTGGCGAGCTCGTTTGGCATAGCGAGCTTGCTCATATTTTAGGCGACACGCCGTCGCAGGTGTACCGCCAGGGCTCTGAGGACACCCAGGTGGTGCCTCCTACTCCAGGCCACGATGCGATCGGTCAGTCTCTTCCCCCTTCGCTCTTATTCTTCTACTCACCTCTTACCTTCTTATATGCTTTGTAGTCCCCGAGTGATGAGGGAGAGAGGGTCAGCGGTGGAGGCTCTCGCTCTCGGGGGGTCTGAGGTGGCTCCCTCACCTACTGTTGCGCTTGGCGTCGTTGGTACCGTGGATCTTGATCCACTGTGTACCAACGACTTCAAGGTTAGCGTCGGGGCGACGACCGTTTGCGAAGAAGTCGCTCGCTTCGCCGCTCCGGCCTATGTGGGGGAGCTTTTCTGGAGCCTGCCCACCCACATATGTTCTGGTCGATCGAGGCGAACGTTGTGAAGGTAACCCTGAACACGCATACCTATGCTCCTTCGTTCTCTCCCTTTTTTGATGGTATGGTTCGTGCAGACCCTAATGCTGTTCCGTGCTCTCGAGGGGGACATTCTGCATGGCTATGTGGAGATCCGAGGACGGGTCGACTCAGAGTACACACGGAGCGAGTCTCTGAGCACCTAGCGTTCGGCTTTAGCCGAGAGGGAAAGGGGCTGGAGGCAAGAGTCGCAGAGCTAGAGGGGAGCACCACGACCTACAAGAGGAAGTGCAGACGCTTCGCAACGTTTGCACCGTCCTTGAAATGGAAATCGTAGCAGAGCAACAGCTGTCGGAGACTATGGCGCGGGCAACGTGGGACGGGATGGAGTCCCTGGAGGGTGCTGTGGCTGACCTCGATGCCGTGCCGCCACCCCAGAAGCACACCCTGGCGGAGATGGATGTTACGGTAGGACGCCTTCACCGCGTTAGGGAGGTGTGTTTGCTGGCTACCCAAACCTATGGCGATCATTGCGCAAAGGCGTCTTGGACAGTGGCGTTTGACTTCCAGTAGAGGGCCGGTTGCGAACATGTCGACGCCCTTGGCGCGCGCTCCCTGCCCATGGCGTCCTCGGCGGAGATTGACTCTTGTCAGCGACAGGTGCGGAGGGCGAGCAACGTCTTCGCCCAGGACTTCTGGACACCGCACGACCGTGGCGCGACGATGGAGTCCCTCCGAGCAGTGCTGACGCAGAGGAAGAAAGGCAAAGCTCTGGTGGCTGATGGAGGTGCCGACGAGCTGGGGGCTACCATCGGAGACAAGGTGTGACCCTCCGCTTGTCTCAAGCAACCCAATGATAGTTTTTTTGTAGTCTTTTGTTTGGAGTTTTTGTGCCTGCTCTGCCCTTCCGTCTCAGGTACTGGAGCGGGTTTAGAGGGGGTTGAAATCTTTTTGTAATGACCTTCGCTTTTGAATGAAAAGAAATTTGCACGCTCGGTTGTATGAATGTTGTGCTTGCTCCCGCGCGTTGTTTATGTTTTAGTCTCGTGGTCTACGCAGGACGAGCCACCATTGTTCCGCTGCATTGCTAGACGGGGGCCTCGCCCTTCGGAGCAGCGAATGACAAAGGTCACCGCTCCCCCACATGGGCCGAAGTACGAGCACAACCTTTTGTCCATCTGGCCGTTGTAGCTGTGCTACCGAGGTGTTGTATATCATGGGGCTAAGTGGCAGCATTGGAAACTGGTGAATCCAGATGGCTCTATGGAGTAGTTTTGGCTTCTTCGGGAGCGCCGAGCTACGAGGACGCGCGACGAGATGGCTCGTTTCTAGGAGCGTCGTGGTTGTGCGGCCTTTGCAGAGGGTCCTTCGTCCGTGGTCGAGGAATCTGCAGCTCTGCCCGTGAAGGCCTCCTGTGAGGGATCGTCTGGCGGTATTCGAGGAGCGCAGAGACAGAGTATCTGAAATTCATGGCTATCGGGCTGTCTGACGAGGAGCTACTTGAGTGGGTGCTACGTACGAACGTGATTTATGACAGGGCTTGGTAGCCGTTTGCGACACCAATCGTGTAATTTATGTTGTGTAGTCAAGGTTGTGTAGTGTTGTTGAGATTGTGTACTGCTTGTACTTTGTGTATGTTGAACCTGCGATGAATAAATCACGGTTTTCCTTGGCGTACGCATGCGTTTGGCATGCACTACCTGCTCTTTTCATCTCTTTTTATTTTGAGGGTCTTTGCAAGGGGGAGGCCACCTCCCATACTTTTTAGATAGGGCTTCGGAGGAGCCCTAGTTTTTTTTTACTAGGGGAGGCGAAGCCTAGCGCCGTCCCTCATACTTGTTTAGATAGGCCACCGGGGGAGCCCTAGTTTTTTTTTGCGTGGGGGAGGTGAATCCTAGCACTGTCCCCCATACTTTTCTAGATAGGGCTCTGGAGAGTCCTAGTTTTTTTTTTTTGCAAGGGGGAGGCAAAGCCTAGTGCTGTCCCCCATACTTTTTTAGATAGAGCTCTGGGGAAACCCTAATTTTTTGGGAGGGAGGCGAAGCCTAGCGCCGTCCCCCATACTTTTTTAGATAGGGCTCTGGGAGAGCCCTAGTTTTTTTTGCGAGGGAGAGGCAAAGCCTAAGGTTGTGCCCCATACTTTTTTAGATAGGGCTCCGGGGGAGCCCTAGTTTTTTTTGCGATGGGAAGGCGAAACCTAGCGTCGTGCCCCATACTTTTTTAGATAGGGCCCCAGGGGAGCCTTAGTTTTTTTGCGACGGAGAGGCGAAGCCTAGCACCGTCCCCCATACTTTTTTAGATAAGGCCCGAGGGAGCCCTAGTTTTTTTTTGAGAGAGGCGAAGCCTAGCGTCGTCCTCCATACTTTTCTAGTTAGGGCCCCGGGGGAGCCCTAGTTTTTTTGCGAGGGGAGGCGAAACTTAACGTCGTCCCTCATATTTTTCTAGATAGGGCCCCAAGGGAGCCCTAGTTTTTTTTGGGAAGGGGGGGGGCGAAGCCTGGCGCTGCCCCCATACTTTTCTAGATAGGGCCCCGGGGAGCCCTAATTTTTTTTTGTGAGGAGGAGGCAAAGCCTAGCGTCGTCCCCCATACTTTTTTAGATAGGGCTCTGGGGAGCCCAAGTTTTTTTGCGAGGGGGAGGCGAAGCTTAGTGCCGTTCTCTGTACTTTTTTAGATAGGGCTCTGAGAGAGCCCTAGTTTTTTTAGGAGGACGAAGCCTAGCACCGTCTCCAATACTTTTTTAGATAGTTCTCCAGGGAAGCCCTAGTTTTTTTTGTGAGGGGTAGGCGAAGATTGTCGCTACCCCCCTCCCGGGGTGCATTGGTGGTTGGGGCCAATTTTTGCGCACCGGGGCCTGAGCTATGCGCGGCGTCTTTATCTTTCCCCTCGTGCCTGAAGGGGGCATCAATGTGCACCGGGGCTAATGAGCCATGCGCGGTCTTCGTTTATACACTTGTACCTGCGAGGTAGGGGGCATCGGTGTGCACCAGGGCTAATGAGCCATGCGCGATGTCTTCGTTTATACACTCGTGCCTGGGGGGGTATCGGTGTGCACCGGGGCTAATGAGCCATGTGCAGTGTCTTCGTTATACACTCGTGCTTGCAAGGGGCATCGGCGTGCATCAAGGCTAATGAGCCATACGTAGTGTCTTGGTTTATACACTGCACACTCGTGGGAGTTAGTGTGACCCCTGTTCTGTCATAGCAAGAAAGACTAGACAGTAAGAAAAGGTGACCTCTGGTGTCCGTAGGAGGGATCGAAGGATCTTCAAAGAGGGGCTCGGTTGTCAGAAAATAAGTGTATTAATTTCCTAAAAACTGAGTCTGAGTTAATACATAGGGAAGGTGGCTATTTATAACCATTCGACATGGTACATGAGATTACAGATCTACCTATCATACGCCTATAGGGGGCTGCAGGGCTTTTCCTACCCCTACGCGTAGCCTTCTAGCCTTGGTCTATCCGGTTGGTGCACTTGATCCACCGGTGCTATTCTACCCTTCGCAGCGTGTAGGGTGCCCTTGGGTCGAAGAGGCCACGAACACCCTTCGGCTTTCCCCGAGGTGACCCCCGGGAACTCCTGTCTTCTGGGCCCGTGACACCTCGACAGCCCTTCGGTAGCCTCTGGGCCTCCTTCGGTGCCTTCCTGCGCCTGACCCTTTGATGGCCTCGGGCCCCTTCGAAGCCTCCCCGCAGGCGTGCCTGATACCCCCAGGGGAGGTGGCCCGTCCACACCTCCGGTCACGAGGTCTTCGGTGGATATTGCGGTCTTCGCTGGGTCGCTGGGCCGATCCTACGACAATACTAGAATGATCTACCTAGAGTTACTTAGATGCGGCCGGGCCCGAGCGCAAAATAAAGCATCGCGTCATGATGCAAGCAGCCTATCCTAGAGCACTAGAGCGGAATACACAATTACATCAACATGCATGGATGGTTATTTTACAGACAAGACAAACCCGCCTGGCGAGCAAAACACACACACACACACACACCTCGATTATATCTTTTACGAAATACACGGCAAAAGGGGGGAAAATACGCGCTGCATAATTAACTCACCACCAAAATTATTACACCACGGCGGCGTCTCAGCGATCTGGCAGCTGATGGCCATCATCAACCACTATGTTGCGCAGCTCAGGCTCACCGAGCCGTCGTTCGTTGTCTCATGAGACACCACCGTGTGCAGCCCACTCTCCACACTCGCGGCGTCGTCACCATCGTGCCGGACCACCCGGCGGAGCAGCAGCCCCTGCAGCCGCAACAGGTAGCTTTGCCCCGCCGGCTGCGACCTCACATACCTCGTTGCCACTGTCGTCACCTCGCTGGCCGACGGACGGTCAGGCTCGCTACTTGGACGGAGGTTGTTCAGTGCGCTCAGGTCGAGGTTGGGGAACACAGAGCATCTGCACCGCGGGCATTTCACATTCAACCGGAGCCATTGGTCGATGCACTCCACATGGAAATTGTGCGCACACGGAAGCCCACGAACCTGCATGGATTGGTGGCACAAACAATTAAGTGCTGCTGCAGTGCTGTGAAATCAATTTCTCTCCCTCAATCGAGTCTGCGATTGGGCTATATGAGGTGCAGTGTGTTAAAATCCAATTCGGGAAGAGGGGAAATTGCTTTACCTCATTGCCAACATGGAATTCTTCAAGGCAGATAGGGCATTCGCTGCAGTCTGTCGGAACAGCTTTCAGCCTGAACTTTGGAAGTTCTTGAATCAGTGCCTCAACTGCTTCTCTCTGCACAAAATGGCTATTGAAAAACTGGATACTGTCTAATCCATATGAAGTAAACTGATTATAACAGAATAGACTACTAAATAAAAAGAATAATGAGCACTAAAATAATAGCAGACGCAAGATATAGTAGCAATTGATACTGTAATGCTGTACTACAGGAGGGACTAGAAGAGAGCACTAGACCCCCATCCCTAGGAGGAGAACATTCAGAAATTCATGTGGGGAATCGCATCCCCAGTTTAATGTACAACTCTGATCCAACTCTTCTAATGCATTAAAAAAACTCTTCTAATGCTGCCTCTCTTTACTGTTGATCCTGTTAGTGCAGTACTGAACGTTCGAACAATGATCAAATTTTCTGAACTTCCATCAATATGAAACTATGTGGATTTCAGTATATTGATGAAGACAGTGCACGTCGAACGATACAGAGGCTCCATGGACGCTCACTAGCAGCAGGTTCCAACATGTCCCCAAGCAGAAGTTGATATTTCTCTCAGGGAATTAAATCGCCCCAAGACAATATTGTTTGATTGTAGTTGGCCACCAGCTATGACCCTAGAGCACTTCTGAGATTACTACTGAATTACTGAATCGCTATTTTTCTTGATAGACAATTACTGATGTGCTAATAGGCAAGAAAAATGTAGAAATTCGCTAAGCTAGACCTTATATATGACCAAGCCGACAACCAACAAGCAGTATAACCCATTGAATCTACAGCTAAATATAACCAAATAATAGAATCAATCAAGACATACTGATACTTTAGCCATAAGTTAAAGAGACTGTTAACAAGCTTACACAAAGCAACTCACCTGGGCTGCTGTTAAATAAAGACCGGGATGATATGCAGTATCTTGTCCCATTCCTCTCATTTCCAAGCCAACGGCCTCAAAGGCCCAGTCAGGCACACGAATCATGTCAACCAAAACCTGCACAGATGAACACCATATTAGGAATATACCCTACTGGTAGGAAAAAAACATTATAGTTAGCTCTAGTGTAGATCTAACATTCAACCGTGTGGATTCAAACAAAATATGTAATCCTGCCCAGGGAAAAAAAAACCCAGCCGGTAACCGCTTACCGGCGGGGGTCCGGGATTTTGGATCCCGGCCGGTTTTTCCGGGTTTTGCAACTTCAAATTCTAATTTTTGAATTTTGAATGATTTTTAATCAAATTCAAGCGATTTTCATCCGGGTTTTTTCCGGGAAATCCGGTAACCGGACGATTTTTTTTTTCTGGCCGACGACGGGATTTACCCCGGAAACAAGTTTTTGATCCTTGATCCTGCCTACTGAAACCTTAGAACAAGAAGCAGTTGAGATGAATAAAGTTTCTAGTATGATTTGTAATAATGTAAGATTTGGACATACTGAATCAAACAGAAAATTATTGTCATGTGCACGCTAGTGCACATTGTCACATGCAGCCCCATTGTCTTGTGCGCCAAGGGAAGCAGCAGCAATATGCGGTATGCGCACAGTAGCAGCTATCCGGCCAATAAGCCATATGGGCCCAAGGATAAGATATGCACGCAGCAGCTTATTTAGGAAGTTAATTAGCTTAAGCTAGCTTTATCTCTACCAGATTAGTTGTTGATTAGATAACGTTGGTTGGTTAGATTGTTAAGGCCGACTGACTCTATATAAGAGGATGGTATGTTATCTCTCATATTAAGCAAAGATGAATAAACAAGTTCCTAATCCATAAAGTCCAGTTGTGGTCGTTTCCTTGACCGGCTATTCTAGATCTATTCCCTCTCCAATTGGTGCCCTCCATCTAGCGTCATTCTACTTCAAGTCGTCGCCGTCCGACCTCCCTCCGACGGATGTTTATCCACCCGATGTACTAGCGTACATTATAATTATGGAGAAAGATGTACTGATGAGGACATCAAACCTAAAGATGCAACCACTGCTTCGACCTGCTGCACTGCATCCTCTACTTCAACAACATCTTCGCCAATAGGACTTTCGGCTAATGCAAGACCATATTACCCAATTGGATCGAGCTACGTCTACATGCTATGGTGCTACGTCTACATGCTATGGTACTATGTCTACAAGCCATGGTGCTACTGCATGTGCCAAGCTGGATACGTTTTGGTCAGATCAGTTCGGAATGAGCCTGACAGCACCAACTTCAAATGAGCATAACTTTCACATACAGAGTCCGTTGAAGATCCACAAGTACTTGATTGAAAGCTTATTTCGTCCTCTTTCCAACGGATCCGGCCTTATCTTCAAATTTCTTCTGGACTGATCGCAATCATCTAAAGAATGCGTCATATCACCTGTTTGGGCCAATCTGGGCCTTGTAATCGAACTCAACTTGGCCTATATGCCGGCGGCCCACCTAGAGGTGTAACAGTAACCCACGAGTTTAGTCCCTCCCCGCTAGTTCCTTTAGATTTGTGGCTCCTCGTTCCCTATTTAAGGAGGCCGCACCCCCTCTAGTTTCCTTGGATTTTGTTTAGTTAAAAATCAGCCTTGTTGCAACTTCGTGTATTGGCTTGTGTCGACTAGACCAACCATAATACCGCTTCAGAATCCCAACTCAATTAAATATTTCAATCCTATTTGCAATTTCAGATTGCTTATTATCTTGTTCTTGCGTGCTTCTTGGTGTATGCGAGAATCGACCTTAAATGTCGAGTCAGCGGGTATTTGTGCACGGTTGGTAACGACTTGTCAATCAGTTCAGCGATTGCGTGGTTTCGAGCCTTGCGTGTTCGTAGCCAGGATCGTGAGAGTTGAGCGACACCTACCGGACTTATCGTTCTCATCGAAAGATCGGGCCAACAATAGGACCTTCGGGTTCATCATGTACAGTAATGTAATTTGATACTTTCAAACTGCTACCGTTGACAGGTCACTTTCTAGGTGCAACAGGACGACGTAAGCGAAAACAAATGAAAACATTACCCCATATTCAGATACTGGAATTCCCTGCTGCGCCCTCTGTTGGAGTGCATGCCTCCGGTTTAGCCACTGCAACAATAATAAAAACATGGCATCATGAAAGTCATCTGTGAACTTACATATACTCAACTAACGCGAAGTTTAGCCCAGTACAATCATGGCCATTAGAGTTTAGATATCTGTCTTCCGCACTAATACTAAGAACGTCCTATAGATTCTTCATGCTTTTATTAACTGGATATGATCTACCTGATGCAAAGCAGATATGAGTACACCAATGCTGAATTAACAACTCTCTAGACACATTGAACTAAAAAGTTTAATATCTTCAGTCCAAACGGCACCTAGACGCTGTATGTATGATTGATGATACAATGGCCAAGGCAACTGTAGTCAACTAATAACACAAACAGACTAAATAAACTAATATTGTCTGGGAGGAGCATATGCTACATCACTTGATTTTGAAAACATGTACCTTCTTAAACCAAAATATAAGCATACAGAATGCATTAATTTATTTTCGTATAGTCATCATGGATAAGAGGCACTTTAACAATATTTGGACCCGATGCAAGCTTTCAGCTTGTACTGAAGAATTTTATAGCACTACCTTTCCAACAGCCACACATGCAATACAGGCGAGCCCGCAGTAACTGAAAAGCAGCCATATCAGGAAGCCCCATTTTTGTCCTTCCTCAGGCAACTAAGAGTGAATGTGCAGTAAGTAGCAATTCTGTATAAATGGTGATACAACCAATATTTTTATCCAGAATACGAGAACTTACACAGCCTCTTGCAGTGCTAAACCACAATGTTCCTATCACAGTCCAAACCCAGAGAAAGGGGTAGAGAAGAAGTACAAGAACTGACAGGACAACTATTCTCCCACAAAAACGAGCATATCTCTGTTGCCATCCAAGATCCCTACGATTTGCCATAAAAACACAAAAGTCATTGATTTTTCTTTTGCGAAGTATAGAAGTTAGTTCTCGAGTGTGTGGAGAGAGAGAGCAAGGAACCTTAAAAAAAACCATATCAGACTGACAGGCATAAGCAAAGTAGCATCCTTTTGTAGAAACAGATTACAGATATAGGCTAATTATTAAACATCTTGAAAAAAAAGGATTTTTCTTCAAGTGGAGGGTTAGCTAACGCACTAAAATGTAGAGTGAAATCAACATGCAGAATCTGATAATATGATATAGCAAATAAATTAATAAATCATGTATTGTAGGCAGTGGAGACTTGGTGATTTGAGGGGGAGTCAAGTTGCCCAAGTTTATTTTGCCACTCTGAAAAAGAAAATCAAGCGCTGATATAGGATTCCCAAAGAACCTTGATGTTGAAAGCACTAGGTCTGTGTGTAGTCAAATTGCGAAAGTAAATAGCAGTATTAAGCTTGTATCTTTGGAACTATGACATTCACAAATGTACAATTGAACTAGCTAGAGGCGTGTCTTTAAAGTTTAAATGCGTAAAAAAAATTGGTACCGAACAACTGTATTTGTATGCATTGTGGGCAATTCTGTTGCTATCCTTTTCTTCCATCTAATATCACTAACATATGGCAGTGCGGTGCTAAATTGGGTTGCAAGAACAAGACCCCATTGTGTAAACCCCAGAGGGGCGTCTCGTTGGAGATTGGTACGCGTTGCATCGACATAGTTAAAGTAGAGAGATTATTTAGAGCAATAGGAACTTGGGAAGAAGATTTTTTTAAAAAAAAAAAGAAGGAAAAAGAGTGGGGTGGGCTTACAGTCCCATCCCGGCGGCGAGACCATTATCGACAAACATGAGGAGGCGGAAGATGAAGACGGTGGTGTAGTCGACCTGGCACAAGGAAGGGCAGAAGATGAAATCGATGGATCCCAGAGCACAGACGATAGTAGTTTGGAAAAGGGGGCGAAAAGAAAGGAAGGAAGGGAGGCTGACCACGATCCATAGGTGCAGCGGGTGGGCGCAGAGGCGATACCTCTTCCAATTGATGGACACGATGATTCTGATGAGCAGGCCAGGGTGATTAAGGAAAGGAAACAGCAAAATCAAGCAGCTACCAAATCTGTCTGTAGTGACGAATGAAGTAGTATGCACGATATAGATAGACATAGGCAGCACTAGCAGGGGGGGAATTGGTCGGGGCAGGAAATCCAATCTGGAAAGGATACACGCTGGTGGCGAGCATGGAGAGGAAGAAGCCATCGTACCTGCAAGCAATCGGCACCGAATCAAGACTCAAGAGCAGAGCTTGGAAGAGCAGAGTGACTTGAAAGGAAAGCGCGTAGCACAGTAGCATAGCATACAGAGAGAGAGAGAGAGAGTCCGAGACGGACCACTTGAAATCGACGCCCCGCATCGCCATGGTTAGATCTGCTTCTGATCGGAGGAGCGTGGTGTCGGCATCCGCGTGGGTGTGGTGGTGGTGGTGGTGGTGGTGGGGTTCGGCTCCGTCTCCGGCTTCCGATGGGATGCGGGGAGGAGAGTAACGGAACGGAACGGAACGGAATCGAACCGAGGGAGGCACGGACGGAGGCAGCGGCACGGATAAACGGTTCCGGTAATTAAAAGGAATATTTTTTTTAAAAAAAAGGGCATTAATTAAGCGCCGAAAGACCTGTAGTAAAGTGTGCCACGGCAACAAGCATACGATACCGCCATCGCCAATGGTTAGTGTAGCGCCCCGCCTATTAAAAATGTTCCAACATCATCCCAATTGATAATGGTAACATAGGATATAAAACTCAAGGGAATTTAAAACTTTAACATCTCTAAATTGATTGACAATAAATAGTTCAAAGCAACAATGTCACTAACGGAACCAAATGAAAATAAATAGTTTGACACACTCGAAGGAAGGAAAATTTTGGTCCATGCCACTAGTTATTTTGTTGTTTTGGATTATGTCACCGTTTTTCGTCTAATTGGTACTATGCCGCTTGATTCGAAAATTGGCATTTTGACAAGGTCAACGAGTGTTGACTGAGCGGAAAGGACTTTTTTGCCCTTCCAAATATGTTGAATTTTCAAAAAAAAAATCATCACAAAAGAGTCAATCACACTTAGGAGTATGAAGGGTAATATTTTTTATGGAATCTATTGAAAATCAACATATTTGGAAGGGCAAAAGAGTCTTTTCGCTTAGTCAACGAGCATTGACCCTGTTAGAATGTCATTTTCCAAAGAAATTTTTGAATACAGTGGCATAATACCAATTAGGCAAAAGCAGTGGCATAGCCTAAAACTGTAAAATAATCAATGGCATAAACTGGATTTTTCCTTTAATATACTGGATTTTTCCTTTAATAGACTGGATTTTTCCTTTAAAGAAGCAACATTTGAAATAATAGTGGCAACTGCCAACGCCACGGTGCTGGTAAATCGTGTGCCACCCATGTCCATGCTCTCATTGAACTCTACTCAACTGACTTTTTACTTGGAACGGAAAGAACAATTGTGAGAGATTGGAAATATCTCAGCAAGTATAGCCAACAACAGCAAGAGGTTAACTAAATGTAATGGAAACAGGGGAATAACCACGAGGAGTTCCAGGCAACCACACACCAAGTGTGACTACGATGAAAGAAATATAGGAATAAATATTACATCATGTGAAGTGAAATTGTAAAGCGCGATCACTAGAAAGTGGAATAGCGAAACGAGAGTAATGATAGGTGTTTATGTTATTTAATGAGGAAGCAAGTATGAGAGCGATTTAATAACTCACATACCAAGTAATACGGAACTAGTCAGGCGCCTGCCTCGACTGTATACCTATGGCTGAGTGTTATTATCTCAACAACGGAATTGAACGGTCCACGTACGTTATTGAGTGGTAGATGGTATACCCATATATGCGATGCTAAATTATGTACTTGAAAGGTGTCTAATCTGCACGTGGTAAATGGTATACCCATATATGTGAGGCTAAATTATGTACTTGAAAGGTGTCTAATCTAAATTATTCTACGCTCAGGCCAGCCCACTGCGCGCGGACCGAGCCGCCCCTACGGAGCGTCGAACAGGCCATTTCGGCCCACTAACCCACGACTCCCCACACGTGATGTCACGCGTCTAGTGCGTGTTATGATGAGGTCGAAAGTAATTGTGATAGCAATTTTACTGCCGCACGTATCACCACGTTTATTTTTTACGATTATTTCATACGTGCATAGCTAGATGTGTAGTAAACTACAAGTGGTGTCCAGTATATCTTTTGTGTAACAAAGCAGCAGTCATGCGGAGGTTGTAGTAAATCCCTTTTAGCGATGCAATAAATCTTTTTTAGTAAACGTATAGAGATGTTTTTATTTGTGAGACTTATATCATTATGTTACCCTCATTGTCACCAAACTACCGGTGAAAACTGTTTGTGAATCGGAGCTTCTAGTCAAAAACTTATTGCAAAAAACAAGAAAAGAAATATTTGTGTACAAAACAAGGAACCAGTTGTTTGCTAGTTGGTTGTCTACTTGTCCGTACTAGTTGGCTAAGATGATAATAAAGTCATATGGAGTTTGCAGTAAATCTTTTTGTAACAGAACAGTAAAGTAATGTGGAGGTTGTAGTAAATATTTTTTGTATCAGCGCAATAAACTACAAGTGGAGTCTAGTAAATCTTTTTGCAACGAAGCAGTAAAGTCATGTGAATGCGGTAGTAAATCTCTTTTAGCGATGCAGTAAATCTTTTTTAATAAACGTGACGAGGATTAAAACCTCTATATATTATCTTTAATATATAAAAGACCATACGTCTTCGTGGTCGTAACCCCTGAGGTGCACGACCTCACTGGTCGTAGAGATTCCAGATGTTACATAATGGGTACCCTGGTCGGACGAAGGCCTAAGCCAAGCTTCCGACCAGGAAAACTGCTCGTAGAAGGTAGAACTGATATTTGGAATAAATCCCAATGTATATTCTCTACCGTATGATGAATGGAGCACGTGTATATTCCATGCCATACGACGTATCTTATCCAGACACACCAGCGAACAACCTCTATGCGGTTATATGTTTCATAGATATATAACCGCCGAACGATTGATTCCGTATCAACTGTCACTTGACTCAGGCTGCATACAACGCCGCGATCGTGCATCTTCTGCGAAGTAATCGCCTCTTCAAAGGCTATTTAAAGATGGAACCTGGGCGGATCAAGGGGGGACAGAAGACAAGACATAGTCATCAAACTAAAGCACAAGCCATAGATTCGTGTGATAGGTTTGAGATTGTAAGGGAATAAGCAGTATTCTTAGAGGATACCTTGTAAAACCCAGTTCATATAAATAAAGAGCAGCCCCATTATTTCCTGAGATTTCCCACGTCACTTTCTCCTTTTTATTTTCGTAAGATCGACGTCTTGATCGTCGACAGCTGGCGTCGTCCGTGGGGATCGCGGCGTGGAATCTCAGAAGAATTTCTCTGCTCACCAAATCTTTGTTCATTCCCCGTTTGTGACCGTTGATGCGGTTATAGCGGGAAGTTGGGATGAAGAAAATTGGTTCGACTTGGCGGACTACGCCGACCTCGACATGGATACATGCATGCGCGCCATGGAGGAAAACGGAATCTCTTCATCATCCTCCTCTGTCGGCTCGCCCAAGGTAGAAATCGGCGAAGTCGACCGAATGGATGAAGACACACCGCTTCAATCAGTGGCGGTTTCAGAGGAAGTGCTTCCGACCAGTTCCGAACACCCCAAAGCCTCAGCAAGCCCGGGCCTTTCGACCGGCAAAAAAGGTGACGAAAATTCTACACCGCAACCCGAGGCTCAATATACCTTTGATGCAATCATGGTTGATAGGTACTCACCGACGGCTTCTAGCAATTCCAGGAGCCAACCGACACCTGGTGACGGTGTCAATGAAACCTCCCTTGGTTATAAACCAAGTAGGGATGATAAAACTCAGCATTCGATCGGCAATTCGCCGGATCAGGCTAAGGCCCTTCCAAAAACCTCAGCAAGTGCTGATCACCGACTGCTCTCCATCGTGGAAACTTCTCGCAGAAGCTCTGAAAGGCTCTCCATCGATTACGACGGAAGCTCATCGGAGGATCGCTGCTGGAAGCACGAGGTCAATGCGATCGGAGATACGGATCACAATGCCGTGTACGGTCCTCCATACGTTGCCCCGCCACCACGTCCTAATAGAGATGGTACGGGCGGTCAAGCACCAAATGCCGGAGGTGACAGAACTGGTGGACATTCACCAGTTAATTCGCTTGATCCTCCCCTAACCAATGTAAGGGACCAGGCAAGATCGACCAGAAGGTCGGAGGATGTAAGCCATCAAACACCTTCTTCTGGCAGAAATCCCTCGAGACCTTCGGTAACAATCCAAAACCTGCAGCGAGTCAGGGATATATTAAATACTTCTGACCCTGCCCTGGCAGAGACTACAGGTTTTGCCCAACTTGCAGGTCAAGTATCGGAGATTATTCAACAGACGATGCAGCGCACAGAAGCATATCGGGAACGAAGGCACCCGCAAAGTCAGGCCATGACTTCGTCACAACATTCTTCCCAAAGTAGGGGCATGTATGGTCGTGTTGAGGATCAATTGACACTGCGACCACCTCGACGATTCCGACCAACAAGTCATGAAGGAAGAAGACTATTCCAGGAATCCTCACCCTCACTTCGTCGAGAGGAGCAATCGCTTGAACCAGGTGATCTCCGACATCACCTGAACCAGGCAAGCGGTCGGAGGCGTTCTACTAACGTCCACGACCGAATCGGGACATTGGAGCACCGACAATCCGTTCCTAGAAGTCGGTCTCCAACCGATTATAATCCGACACCTTTTCAAAGAAGGCGTCACGAAACTATCACAGGCTGTCGAGCCTTCTCAAGCAGGCTCCGGTCATCGTTGGCCAAATAGGTTCCGACCGGCCAATATGGATAAATTCAATGGGACCCAAAATCCCTTAGAACTTCTTCAGATATACACCACCGCTATCAGAGCTGTTGGTAGTGATGAAAATGTAATGGCAAATTATCTTCCTACGGTATTAGAAGGATCAGCCCGATCATGGTTGCTTAACCTACCGGTCGGGTCCATATATACTTGGGAGCAACTCTGCGACCTTTTGATTGCAAATTTTCAGGGTACGTATGATCGCCCAGGAAAGGAAGACGATCTCCATAGAATACGACAAAAATCAAACGAGACTCTCCCAAAGATATCAAAAGATTTAGCCAAGTTCAGTAACTCAATACCGAGGTCGCAGAATCTTCCGTTATCCAAGCCTTCAAAGCGGGATTGAGAAATCGAAGGTTTACAGAGGATTTAGCTATACATCCCCCACGAACAACCATCGAGCTTTTCGACATGGCTGACAAGTACGCTACGGCCAGTTGAAAGATCTAGACCCGCCATTATGTGGTAATGGAGTTTTGGTGATTAATGATAAATCTAATTGGGAGACTAACACTTTTATTGATATACATATTGTGTAGTCTTATTTGGATATAAAGGTGAAAATCATGAAGGTATGCAAGTGATTAAGTGATTAATGACAAATGCACTTGTGAGACTAACACTGCTATTGTTATATCAAGTTTAGTCTCAGCTTGGATATAAAAGCAAAAATCCAAACAGGTATGTATTCACTAATGACAAATCTATTTGTGAGACTAACAATTCTATTGATTATCTATTGCTTAGTCTCGTTTGGATATAAAGATGAAAATACAAGAGGTATACATTCTACTTCTTCTTATTATATCTTGTTGCATTCCTCGGATCCAAAATATAGGTTAAACTCCACCAAAAAGGTTAACTTGGATATGTGCATATGTTTCCATTACACATTTGTGTATGCACACATTTAGGGGGAGTTCATTCTATATTTTGTGGTTTCATTAGTATTGATCCATATTCTTTTTCCACATATACTAAGGATCTTTACTTTGAAACATATCCTTGAATATATTTAACTTGTGTAGTTAATATATTCATATGAGTATATGAGAGCATATGAGACTTGTGTAGTTCATAGATGCTCATATATCCTTGAATATATTTAACTTGTGTAGTTAATATATTCATATGAGTATATACAACTTGTGTAGTTTGTATACACTCATATTTGGTATATATAACTTGTGTAGTTCATATATACATATATGTGAGTATATATATAACTTGTGTAGTTTATATATACTCATGTTTATCTATATTCAATTATTTGAGATTATGTTGTGGGACTAACATGTGTGCTAAGATGTTTGAAGACTTAGTCCCAGTTCATGGATGGCGACATGGTAACGGAAATGCATGACAATAGAGAGATCATGATTAGTAGCTTGATAGCATGTTTTTGTGCCTTATGGATCAAGTTAGGATCATGAATGCATTTGAATTTGAGTTTTGGAAACTCTAAGTGGTTTTGTCAGAAATCGGATGAACCGACGTGTTATGGGCGGTTCGACCGGATCTTGGTGCGGTATGACCGCACATCGGTCGTTCCGATTTCTAGTTGGCGGTTGCATAAAACCAGAACCGATGCATTTTGGCTCGGAGCTCTCTCTGAAAATCGGTCGTACCGCATTTGAGAAACGGTTGTACCGTGATGCGGTTGTACCGAATTTTGTATGGCGGTATGAATTTTCCAGAGAGCATGTTGTTTCGGCAGTTTGGAAACCCTGAAATCGGTAGTACCGCTTCCTTTGTGCGATGCGACGGAAGCGGTAATACCGCAATTTGGTTGGCGGTTGTGCAGGTTCGTGTTTTTCAACGACTTGTTTAGAAGCATTTTGCATGTATATCTTGGTAATTAATGTTAATCATTATGGGACTAACATTTTCCATGAGTTGGATGAATAGGTTATGTTCGGGGTAATGAAGACTTGGATGGCATCATGAGTTGATCGTCATCAAGTAAAAGTTCAAGAAGAGGATGCATCATGTGTTAATGCATATCAATATCTCAAAGAGAGATGATCATGAGTTGATCATCAAGTCAAGAGAAACTCATCATGTGTTGATTGAGGTCAAGTAAAAATGCATCATGGGTTGATGCATGTCAAGATGATGACCGGACTTGAAGTGAAGATGTGCGTCATCAACCTTCAAGAAGATGCTCAAGGCAAAGGTATGACTAGCTAGGGCTAAGGATGTGTTCCTAGTCTTTACCGGTCTTGGTGTTTGGTTGGAAGACCGGATTGCTAGTATAGGTTGCCGTACTATTAAGAGGGTCTTGTCTAGTAGCTTGAGTCTCATCATGTGTTAATAACTCAATCTCACTTGCTCTAGCTCACTCTAACATGTAGCCTATATTTGCGAATGTGTTTTGCAAATAGTTGAGGCTCATGGATAATCCTTGTAGCATGTGACTATACTTTGCAAATGTGTTTTGCAAATGGTTGAAGTCCATGTACCTACTCCTTGTGGCATGATCTAAGTTTGCAAATGTGTTTTGCAAATTGTTGGGATTCATGTATCTTCCTTGGCATGGTCTAAGATTGCTTGTTGCTATCATTTGGACTTAGACCATGGTAGTGGCTCTTTGAATTGTGTTTTTGATTTGATAAAATGTTTTGAGATCAAATCAAATAGGTGGGTTGTGTAGCCCACTGAATAAGCTTTCAATAGAGTCCAAGATCACTCAATTCCGACATCGGAGTCAAAAGTTATGACCTTTTACCGAGTGTCGCTGCAGTGTTGATTTTGAGCTGCGATACGACCGCCATGTAAAGAGCGGTATGACCTTGAACAGTTGTACCGGCCCTTGTGAGGGTGGTACGACCGCAAATGGCTGTAACGGCTAGTTTTTGGCTGTTTCATCTCCAAACGGCTAGTTTTTGGTGTAGGGGCTATAAATACCCCTTTGGTCGGTTGAGAGACAAACTTTGGCATCCCATTTCACTCTCTTGAGCTAGTGTGAGCTTCTCCTCTCAATTGTGCATGTGTTGCACCTTGTGAGCAAGGAGAGAGGTCTCTAGTTGCATGTGTTGCATCTAGAGGTGGATTTCTTATCCACTTGAGCTTGTGCATTCGTTGCACGTGGTGAGAGTCAAGCAAGGGGCTTGGCCTATTACTCTTGGTGTTTGTCGACACCTAGACGGCGTGGAGCGTGTGGTCCTGATCTTCTCAAGTGAAGCTTGTGAGAAGGCCGGTGTTTGTGAGTGGCTTGTTGCTCGCCATCTCCGGAGTGGAGTAAGAGCAACCCTAGTGGAGCGAGGTGGTTGATACCTCGGAGGAAGGCTTAATTGGTGGAGCCGGCCCAATAGGTTTGGGTTTCCCTCAACGTGGATTATGGGAGACCTAAAGTCTCCACCACCACGGTAAAACATCATTGTGTCCCGTGTGCTTCTTGTGATTAGCTTTCATATGCTTTACATTGTGCAATTTATATACCTTGTATTAAATTGCTTATTCATTGTGTATGATTGCAATAGTATCATTTACATTGCTTAAATTGAATTGCTTACAAGTCAATGCTTGATTGATTATTATCAATAGACTTGTATTGTTGATGCACTTAGTTGAACCTAGTTGATTTAGGCTTTAATTGTGCAAAACCGTATTTGTATTAGCTTCCGCATTAGAAATCGGTTTTAGAGCATAAAAGTTGTAAAACGCCTATTCACCCCCCCTCTAGTCGGCCTCCTCGATCTTACACCAGTGAAGCGGTCGAGTGGAACGAAGCTGTTGATCGAAAAGATAAAATTCCCCAACCTGGCTTAGATAGGACGGAAAAGAAACAAAAGAAGACTCTCAAGAAAAAGAAGCATGGCAGAGCCAACGACAAAGAGGTTCTTGCTGTTCCTGAAAAATTTTCCAAAGGAAGAAAAGATTATACTGGTCGTACAAGGCCAGGGCTCCGACCAATGATTACAAGAAAAGAAAAAAATGGTATCCTCTTCACCAGCAAGCAGGACACGACTTGCGCAATTGTCGCGCCTGGCAAAAGAAGCTGGAAGATTATTTTGCAGGTAAAGGTCCACTCCCGTCGATTCAAGAACTCGGGGAAACAAGCTCCAAGAAGGACAAAGATGGTGACGAAGAAATGGAGTACCAAGAACCTCAACACACCGTCGATGTGATCTTCGGTAGATCTTCTTCGTACGAGTCCAGACGTCACCTGAAAGCCATGGAGCGGAAGTCGAACTTACTGAACCTTCGATCGCCGTAAAACCTTCAAGGTGGTCGAAAATGATAATCTCCTTCAGCAAAGAAGATTGCCCTATTCCTTCGACTCGACCAGGTAGATTTCCAATTGTCGTTGAGCCTACTATTAATAACTGCAAGGTTAATCGGGTCTTGATAGATGGGGGTAGTTCTTCGAATATTTTATTTGCAAGTGCTTTGGAAGACATGCAGATTCCCAAATCCAAGGTAAAACCTATGAAATATGCCTTTCATGGCATAGTTCCTGGGTCTACCGCTAAGCCAATTGGGCACTTGTCCCTATTGGTTACGTTCGGAAAGCCCAACAATTTCCGGACAGAAAAAATTTCATTTGATGTGGTGAACTTTGAGACTGCATACAATGCAATTATTGGTCGTCCAGCTTTAGCAAAGTTTCTGATAGCCACGCACTACGGTTATCAAAGTTTGAAAATGCCGGGACCAAAGGGTGTAATCACGGTCCGAGGCGATCAGAAGATAGCCTACGCATGCGATCGGAAGTGTTTAGAACTGGTCGATGAACTCCCGACCAGGAGAACTAACACCGTTAACATGCAGGTCAAAAATTCAAGACCGAAGATGACACCAAAACCTTCCGACCAGATAAAAAAGGTACAGCTCGACGGAAGAGCTTCTCTAGAGGGTGCCAAGATACTGGTCGGAGCAGGACTCGACCTTAAATAGGAAGAGTCGCTCGTCTCCTTCCTCCGAGCTAACCAGGACGTATTCGCCTGGCAGGCGTCCGACATGCCCGGAGTCCCCAGGGAGGTGATCGAGCATAGGCTAGCTCTGACCTAACAAAAACCGGTCAAGCGAAGCTCTGACGTTTATCCGATCGAAAAGAGGCAATCCAGTCTGAGATTGACAAGCTTCTCAACACTGGGTTCATTCATCAGGTCAACCACCCAGAGTGGCTCGCCAATCCTGTAATGGTTAGAAAAGCCAATGGGAAATGGCGAATGTGTATTGACTTTACAGATCTTAATAAAAACTTGTCCGAAGGATGACTTTCCCCTTCCCCGCATCGATCAACTTGTAGACTCTACTTCTGGGTGTGAGTTGTTAAGTTTTTTAGATGCTTATTTAGGGTACCACCAGATCAATATTAGTAAACAAGATGAGGAGAAAACTTCCTTTATCACTCCATATGGTACTTACTGTTATGTAAAAATGTCATTTGGTCTCAAGAATGCTGGTGCAACATTTCAAAGGTTGATGCAAAAGACTTTTAGCCCTCAGATAGGTCAGAATCTTGAAGCCTACGTTGATGATCTGGTCGTAAAGAGCATCAATGCTGGCGATCATATTCTAAATCTACAAAAGACTTTCAATAACTTAAGACGTCATAACCTTAAGTTAAATCCAGAGAAATGTGTGTTCGGAGTTTCGTCGGGAAAGCTTCTTGGGTTCCTAGTTTCAGCTAGAGGCATCGAAGCAAATCCAACGAAAATCGTCGCCATCGATCAGATGCGCGATCCAACCACAAAGATTCCTAGTTTCAGCTAGAGGCATCGAAGCAAATCCAACGAAAATCGTCGCCATCGATCAGATGCGATCCAACCACAAAGAAGGAAGTTCATAAACTAACCGATTGTATGGCAGCGTTAAGTCGTTTCATAGCACGGTTAGGCAAAAAAGGGCTACCTTTCTTTAAGCTTCTTCGAAAACATGGGAGTTTCGAATGGACTAAAGAAGCAAGCAGCGCCTTTGAAGAATTAAAACGGTACCTTATGAGTCCCCCAATCTTAGTTTCTCCAAGATTGGGAGAGACATTGCTAATTTACGTGGCTGCAACGTCACAAACGGTTAGTGGTGTGCTAGAACGAGACTATGTTCAACGACCAATATATTACGTAAGCGAAGTCTTGCATGGACCAAAAGAAAGGTACCTGCAGGTACAAAAGTTGCTCTATGGTCTCCTTATGGCTTCAAGGAAACTAAGACATTATTTTCAGGCCCACAAAGTGGTCGTGCCTACGGGATATCCCCTTGGTCAAGTCCTAGGAAACAGGGAGTCATCAGGACGAATATCAAAATGGGCGGTTGAGCTTGGGGCGTTCGATCTCCATTTTGTCCCACGAACAGCAATCAAGTCCCAGGCAATAGCAGAATTTATTGTCGAATGGACAAACCCTGAACCGACCCAAGGGCCCAAGTGCGAGCACCACAACGAGTGGACAATGTACTTCGATGGTTCCTTGATGTTGCATGGCTCGGGGGCTGGGGTCGTCTTGATTTCCCCTACTAGCGAACAAATAAAGTACGCTATCCAGTTAAACTTTCCTGCTACTAACAATGGGGCAGAATATGAAGGTTTACTGGCAGGACTTCGAGCAGCCCGTTCGCTCGGGATTCGCAGATTGCTAGTGAAAGGCGATTCTCAACTAGTAGCGAATCAAGTAGGGAAAGAGTATCAATGCTCTAGTACCAAGATGTCATCATATCTGGCGGAAGTACGAAAACTCGAAAAGCATTTCTTCGGTTTTCAGATCCAACACATTCCTAGAAAGGAAAACTTTCTAGCAGACCAGTTGGCCCGAATGGCTTCCACAAGGGCATCCGTCCCGCCTGGGGTTTTTCTTGAGAAACTCGATTCACCCTCGATAGTCGAGCCTTCCGAGGACATAAATGTTCACAAGGAGGTTCTACACCTTGATTCTGCGAACATGGATGCTCCACAGGTCGATGATGGTTGGCGCCATCACGATCACGGTAGAGATTGGATGACATCAATCTACAATTATCTTCAGCATGACTTAATTCCAGAAGATGATGTAGAGGCTGATCGTATAGCACGAAAAGTCAAATCATACACTCTAATTGAACGTACCTTGTATAAACGAGGATCTCACGGAGTGTTGATGAGATGCATATCTCGCTCGGATGACATTAAACTGCTAGCCGAAATTCATGGAGGAGTCTGTGGAGCTCATCATTCCTACAGAACTTTGGTTGGTAAAGCCTTTAGGCAAGGATACTCTTGCCAATCGCCTTCATGATGCAAAAGAGCTCGTGACAAAGTGCGTATAATGTCGACTTCATAGCCGATAAGTACATCACCGTCTCAAGCTTTGCAAACAATTCCTCTTTCTTGGCCTTTTGCAACACTGGGACTAGACATTCGGGACTTTTCCCAGAGCACCGGGGTTTTGAGTTCTGTTCGTCATGATTGACACGTTCACTAAATGGATCGGCGAGCCGGTTGTAAAATTACAATCAAGCCACCAAGAGGTTCCTAACAAAAACGTGATTACACGATTTGGTGTACCCAATCGTATAATCACCGATAACGATGCCAGTTCTCGGCGGCAATTTTGAATGAATTCGAAGATCTAGGTATCAAGATACATTTCGCTTCATTGCTCATCCACGAGTAATGGAGCGATTGAGCGAGCCAATGGTATCATAATGCAAGGAATCAAACGACGAGTTTTCACCGCCATTACTTCAGCGGTCGGGGCTTGGGTTCAAGAACTTCCTTCGGTATTATGGGCCGTTCGTACCACAACTAGTCGTGCGACTAGTGAAACACCATTCTTTATGGTTTACGGAGCTGAAGTCATGCTTCCTCCAGAACTTAAAATTGGTTCTACTCGAACTGATTGCTTTTCCGAAAGTAATCAATGTGAACGACGACTTGACGACATCAATTTCCTTGAAGAACGATTTAAATCAAGCTTTGCTACGATCGGCAATCTACCAAAGAAGCCATGCGTCGGTACCACGATCGTAAGGTGCAACCTCGCACCTAGCCGTAGGTGATTTGGTTCTTAGAAAATTCGTAACCAAGCGGTCGCAACAAACTTTCACCTAAATGAGAAGGTCCATACATCGTGGTCGAAGTCACCCACCAGATCGATGCAGATTAGCTATGTCGGACGGACAAATTTTGTCTAATTTTTGGAATATTGATCAATTGCGTAAGTTCTTTGTTTAATTTACTGTATTTATTTCATTTTCATATTTCAATAAAGACGCATTTCCTTTTTCCAAAACGATAAGTATGGTTGTTTATACTTATTATTCGTTGCATCTGGTCATATGCCATTTTTGTTGCTGATTGGTCGGAGAAGACACTCATTCTCTCCAATATTCCTTTTACAAGGGATCTCACTACTCATGGTGGCTGACTTAAATGACACCGACTACACTAGTTTTAGTCGTGATCATTACTTCAAAAATGCGCACGCACTACCACATTTTCTTTTCTTAAAGAAATAAATGAGTATAAGGAGTACCAATCCAGACAATTTACTCGGTTTTCGTTCTTTCTTGAATTTGAAGACTGTTATTTTATTTGAACATTCTGTTCTACTCAAGTTTGGCTACTAGTCGGGACACGGAAAGCCTCCTGGTCGAAGTCTCTCCTCTCTGCACGTGGTCCTGCCCACTGGAAGGAGCTTCCTAGTGACGGTCCTTTTCCTACGATCCTCGCTGCCAGTCGGATTTGAGCATGAGCACGTTTCGCGAAATATTTTACAAATCTTCAGTTCTTGAGATTCGATACGACCAGATCCGAATATTTTCTAAACAAAGGTACTTATCTCTTCATTTTTTTGCATACATTCTTAATGCATATCTTCTTATCAGCAAATCCGGTCTTTGTTATATCTTCCGACTACAAGTGGTATTTCATAGTACTTCGATAATGGACAAGATCTAGACTAGTCGAAATCGTCAGTTGGTTCCGACCACATGATTTCCTAGTATCCACTAGATCTCTGTTATACACATTATCAGCACTCCTACCATGGTATTTGTTGTTGCTCAATTTCTTGGTCTACTTCTTTCTTTTAGTAAGGTTCATCTACTAATATAAGCAGTCGAGGGCTAGGAGATATATGAGTATTTAACAACATTGATAAGTCAAAGCAGGATTTTCATTGATAAAAGGTAAGTTTCATTTTACATAGTCTAACATTACATCCATTTACATGTTGGGACCACCGGACTGGTCGCTACGTGATAGAGATCCGACTTCCATTTCTTCAACAACTTTCTCTCCGAGAGGTCTTACTTCATCGAGAAGGTTTGTTGCTTCACTTTCAGAGCAGTCGAAGTCCTCTTCCACAGCTTTAAGACTAACAGAGGGGTCGAAAGCCTTTAGTTTTGCTAAAGCAACACTAACTCCATTGACAATAGCTTCCTTCATTGTCTAGGTATGGTTTTCCCTCATAGTTTTGAGCAGGACTTTGAGATCTTCCAGAAGTTGACCAAAATAGTTCATCTTTTCCGCTGGATCTCCTAAAGAAGGCAAGCTTGATCTTGATCCCAGATCAAAGATCATTTTGTTAAGAGCCATGATTTTCTCATCAAGGCCGAATACAAGGCTGCCTTTTGGCCACGCTCAAACTCGAGTCTTCTCCGCTCGTTCAAGTGCTTGGGTTTTTTCTGCATGAGTGGATAAAAAGAAATTAATATACTCTTTATAATTGAGTTATGAAATACTGGTTAAGTCTACGACCAGTTACCTTTGATTTTCTTCTCACAGGAGTCAAAAACCTCCTTTTGTCTGGTCATCGCATGCTCGATTGACCGGTCTTTACCCTGATTTGCTTCCCTCAGTTTTATTATTATGGCCTCTTTGGCCGCGGTCTCTTCTTTAATTTTCTCTAAATCTATCAATATGATAGGAAGAGAAGGTTGAGTTACAAGAGACAAATAAGGTAATAAAATTTAGGAAGTCAAACTAAAAGAGAAATGTTCTTACTTCTCAGATCGGAGTGTTTCTGCTCCAAGGACCTAATACGCTGGGTTAGTCCTCCGACCACAGCATATTTCTCGACCATATGCTACAAAAACAAAAATCTCTTTCTTTGATGAGCTTTCAAAGCAACTTCAAAAGAAAGAGTTGTAAGGATGGTCGTAGAACACTTACCCGAATTGTCATATCGTTATATTCGAAAAAGATTGTATCTGGATCAATCTCGGCTTGATGGTCCGATATCTTTCCCCAGGCTTCATCAAGTTCCTTATCCTCGATAAATCGGGGAGAAAAAGAGAATTTGTTAACCTGAGAAGCATTTCCAGGAGGATGTGGAACCTGTTGAGGATCTCTGGAGATGACTACCTCCGGAGAAGGAGTAAGGATTACCAGAGGATCCTGAGCAGATGTTAAAGCCTGCTCGGGGGCTTTAGGAGTATCTTGATCAGGAACCTCCACGACCACCTCTTCCTCAGGAACCTTTCCCTAAGGGGTGCTCTAGTCGGACACGACTAGAACACCAGAAGATTTAAAAAACAAAGAGAGAAGGTAAGGAAGATCCAAGGTATGTATAAATACGACCCCTTTATTTAATATATGTACCTTGTTGATTTTCTGAATTTACCCTTGTAACGCATCGAAGCAAAGTTCGTTATACCGCCTTCCTCTTCTTGTCAATCGATTTCACCTGTTCTAAACCGTAGGGTTGACTAGATCCTGCACATCCACTGATTAAAAATCAGAAGCGATATCCGCGACTCGTTCGTCAAGGATAAGGTCCCTGATCATTGGATCAGTGGGTGTAGATTCGTTGACCTCCAGAACAGTGGCCTCAGTAGGCACTGGAGGGTCCTCAGTGACCTTGCTGGAAGGTATGACAACCGCCTGAATTCATCATCGGAGATTGTTAGGCGAAGAACATAATTTGTCCAAAATATTATCTATATTCGGTCACCTACCTCTGGAAGGCTGACATCCTGTGTGGTCGAAGGGGAGATCAGATCATCAATTGGCTCACATCTTTCAGTGGCCTCATTGATTCTCAACCCGACCGACTACACATCAAAGAGGATTTATGGTATACCGATCTGAAATAATATGTATAACAAATAAACAGTGGTTGGTTTTCTTACCTTAAGTCTTTCAATTCTCTCTTCGGCGACACAACCGCTAAGATTCAGGGAAAGCTAGCTTTATCGCCAGGCTCTCCGGCGCAGATCATTTTGATCCGGCTTCTAATATAATCAGAACATAAAGCCGAAAAGGTAATATAAAAGATTTAAGGATACTGAAGTAATCAACTAGGATATGTAAACTGGTCGGAATCATTAAATGGCTTACCATCTTTGGAATCTCTGGTCGTATCATCACGACCAATGTACCAGAGCATCCGGTGTGCTCGGGCCTTCAGAGGGCTAACCCGGCGTGTGGAAAAATCCTTCACCACATGCCAAGATGTTAAACCTTTGACACTAAGAAGCTTGATTTCTTCCGCCCATTTTCCTACTTTTCCCTCTTTTTCTGTAGAGGAGCGCCATCTCGGATTCTCGACCGCCTGTTTACCAAAATAATAAAGGTTGTCTTTCTTCGTGATCTTCATATAAAACCAGTTTTTCTTCCACGACGACCACGAAGATTTTGAGTACATGAAAATATACTCATCGGCTTTTCCGTCATGGAGAAGCAAGGTGCACTCTCCAGGCGTCCCAATCGTCTTTCCAGACTTTGTCATCCTGTAGTAGTACCTGAATAGATCCAGATCTGCTGGAATCCCCAAGTACGCTTCGCAAAGGTAAACAAAGATGCTGAGATTGGCGATAGCATTGGGGGGCAAAATTCACCAATTCAACTCCGTAATACTCTAGGACTTTAGGAATGAAGGAGTGAATCGATAACCTAAATCCGCATTCAATGTATGCAAGAAAAATTAGGATTTCTCCATCTTCATTACTTGGGGAATGTTCTCCGGCCGCGGATCTCCAAGAAATCACGTCCTTGCTGGGGAGCATCCCGATCCTCTCTAAAATCTCAAGTTTCTTCTCACTCAGGTCGGAAACCGACCAGTTGATGATTTGGTCCGACATGGTTGGGTTTCTTTCGGGTGGGGAAAGAAAAGAAGGTCGGAAGCAGTTTTTACTCGGGAGATGAAGAAGGAAAGCAGGAAGTGAAAAAACCCTAAATCTACAAAGGTGCTTTATAAGCTTCAGAATTTCCAACTGCAATAAGGAGTTACAAAAAAAGGGGGTCCAACGGACACGAAAACTCTTCAATTCCCAAGGCAAAGTTCTCAACTTTAAAGTGAATACAAACCGCTTCAAATGCCCTTGCATTTAAATGAGCGTCATCTCGATACGACTTCATCGGAAGAAAGGTGTTCACACGACCTATTCATTTAAAGTTCGGGGGCTAGCTGACGAGGATTAAAACCTCTACATATTATCTTTAATATATAAAAGACCATACGTCTTCGTGGTCGTAACCCCTGAGGTGCACGACCTCACTGGTCGTAGAGATTCTAGAGGTTACATAATGGTACCCTGGTCCGACGAAGGCCTAAGCCAAGCTTCTGACCAGAAAAACTGCTCGTAGAAGGTATGAACTAATATTTGGAATAAATCCCAAGGTATATTCTCTACCGTATGATGAATGGAGCACGTGTATATTCCATGCCATACGACGTATCTTATCCAAACACACCAGCGAACAACCTCCATGCGGTTATATGTTTCATAGACATATAACCGCCGAACGGTTGATTCTCAGATCAATCGTCACTTGACTCACTGCACGCAACGCCGCATCGACGCCTTCTCTGAAGTAATCGCCGCCTCTTCAAAGGCTATTTAAAGATGGAACCTGGACGGATCAAGGGGGTACAGAAGACAAGACATAGTCATCAGACTAAAGCACAAGCCATAGATTCGTGTGATAGGTTTGAGATTGTAAGGGAATAAGCAGTATTCTTAGAGGATACCTTGTAAAACCCAGTTCATATAAATAAAGAGCAGCCCCATTATTTCCTGAGATTTTCCACGTCACTTTCTCCTTTTTATTTTTGTAAGATCGACGTCTTGATCGTCAACAAAACGCATAGAGAGATTTTTATTTATGAGACTTATATTATTCTGTTACCCTCTTCGTCTCAACTTACCAATGAAAACCGTTCGTGAATCAGAGCTTCTAATCAAAAGTTATCACGTAAATAAGAAAAAAAACATTCATATACAAAACAATGAACCAATTGATTGCTAGTTAGTTGTCTACATGTCTGTACTAGTTGACTAAGGTGGCAGTAAAATCATGTGGTGGTTGTAGTAAATGTTTTTAACAATACAATAAATATTTTTTAAATAAACGCACAGAGAGGTTTTTATTTGCGAGACATATATCATTATGTTACCCTCGTCATCACCAGGCTACCGGCAAAAACCGTTTCGTGAATCGGAGCTTCCAATCAAAAGTTAGTGCGAAAAAAAGAAATATTCGTGTACAAAACAAGGATCTGATTATTTTCTAGTTGGTTGTCTACTTGTCTGTACTAGTTGGCTAAGATGACAATAAAGTCATGTGGAGGTTGCAGTAAATCTTTTTGTAACAAAACAGTAAAGTCATGTGGAGGCCGAAGTAAATCTTTTTTTGTAATAGAGCAGCAAACTACAAGTGGAGTCTAGTAAATCTTTTTGTAACAGAGCAGTAAAATCATGTGGAGGAGTTAGTAAATCTCTTTTAGCAATGTAGTGAATACCTTTTTAGTAAACGCACAGAGATATTTTTATTTGCGATACCTATATCATGATGTTACCCTCGTCGTCACCAAGCTACCGGTGAAAACCGTTCGTGAATCGAAGCTTTCAATCAAAATTTATTGCAAAAATAAGAAAAAAACATTCATGTACAAAATAAAGAAACTAATTGATTACTAGTTAGTTGTCTACTTGTCTGTACTAGTTAGCTAAGATGGCAGTAAAGTCATGTGGAGGTTGTAGTAAATATTTTTTAATGATGTAGTAAATATTTTTTAATAAACATATTTTTTAATGAGGTTTTTATTTGCGAGACTTATATTATTCTATTACCCTTGTCGTCACCAAGCTACAAAACCGTTCGTGAATTAGAGCTTCCAATCAAAAGTTATTACAAAAAAGGAAACATTCATGTATAAAACAAGTAACCGATTGTTTGCTAGTTGGTTGTCTATTTATCTGTACTAGTTGGCTAATATAGCAATAAAGTCATATGGATGTTACAGTAAATCTTTTTGTAACAGAGCAGTAAAGTCATATGGAGGCTGAAGTAAACCTTTTTTTGTAACAGGGCAGTAAACTACAAGTGGGGTCCATTAAATCTTTTTGTAATAGAGCACAAAAATACAATTATAGACTCTATGTGTATAATGCCCTAGTCTAGGATCACGCTAGTGCATACAGTGTCAACATAGGTGAATATTGATCCACACAAGACAAAATAATAGAATAAGCGAGTAATTTGAATAATAAATAATTGTTGTAATCTTAAGGCCGAGTTTACATTTATTAAGCCACGCAGGGCTAACAATAAATAAATAGCAGCAGAACAAAAGACTTTAGCGAAAACCCATCGATTCACCACAGTCCACAGGCGACCGACTGGGATCAAGACTTAGTGATCAACACCTTTGTAGAACTCCTCCTAAAAAGCGAGCGAAGACTCTTCCGCTTATGTTGATTGTTTTTAGCAAGTATGAGTACACAAACGTACTCGCAAGTCATACCACAGAATGCAATGTATAGATACAGGCTTATTACAAAAGAAATGGCTTTTGTGGTTCTTTTGCGTAAAAGTAACATTTGCAATTGAATATGAATATTAGATTAAAACAAAATTTAAAACAAATAAGCAATATTAATTTAATAGTTGTTTTCACAAAGAATACAAAGCCTAAACAAATTATTCACACAGCCATATGACTTAGATCACACAGCTCCTTTCCCAAATATTTTATGAAAATCTAACCCTCATGTGAAATTCCTGAGCATGTCCATGACCGCTGACGCGGCTATTCGAATAGATTGTTTAACACTCTGCAGAGGTTGTACACTTTACCCACACGATATAACCAGTATATCTAGCACTAATCATTACAAAACCTTTCAGAAACTTCATCTCAAACATTGACACTCTCGATGTATTTTACTATCGATACTAACGACCACTGAGGAAATTAGTCCAACGCACACCGCTGGATAGGGAAGCGACGAACCGTCCCGCGATGCGATCTACGTGGTAGTCCACACCTCCACCCATCACTGAGCACCTAACCTACATCCTGAGTAGTCAACGCTGAGATTCCGTAACCTACTAAGTTAGGTCCGTCCCATCAGGCATGTGGTTGTACGAAAGACCCAGTTCAACAACGCACAAAGTTAAGTCTTTAATTAACCAAGACGAGACTTCCAATTCCTAACTATGCTATAAAGATTATCATTCTCATTCACAAAGCTCCACTGTATCACAAAGTATCCACCACTCGCCTCAGTCTAAATCTTTTTCCACCATGTTAGTTAAGTGCAACACATGCTATCACAAAGTAATAACACATAGCACACAGTTTTACGCCAAGTTCCATAGTCACTTAGTCAAATTTATAATTGCAACTCAAATTATATGTGTGACTCGTAGCATAGCTAAGCAATACTATTCATCTAATCAACCCACGTTGGTGCTATGACAATACCAACTAAATAATGAACCAATCTAGGGTGACAAAAGATCATGACATAGCAATAGACAAGGTGGATATAACAATTTGGATGTATAACTAATCCCAAAGCATTTAAATACTTACTTTAAATAGAATGCAGTAATTTGAATCAAAATAATTTTTGAAAATTGGGTTTAATATGATCAAAGGTATAACTTGCCTTGGAATAGATCTTGGTACTGGTCTTGATCTTGGTGTACTCCTTATTCTTCAAAAAATTTCGAAGAATCAACGTCTACTTGCAAGCAAAGCAAATAAATAAAATAAATAAATAACCAACAGAAAACAATTCAAAAAATTAAATAAAAATCTCAGTAAGATAGAGCTTGAATTTATATGAATTTAGAAATTTGAATGGGCTCAATCGGAGTTCGGATGAAGAAGATATGGCTTTTGGATGGTCTAATATAAAGAAAATATGGTCTAATATAAAGAAAATACTCAAAAAGAAATTCGAGTACTGATTACCGAGCACTGTACATCGAGTATTGTTTATCAATTTTGACTGCACGTGGTCGGAAAGGAGATTCAACTACTTGGTCGTAGACGGTTACGACTGCCTAGTCGTAGAAGGTTACGACTGCCTGGTCGTAGACGAACCTACGGGCTCCGATGAAAAAGGTGCACGGCGGTGTCTCATCGGCAATTAGTGATACCAACATGTAGAGAACGCTATTGCGAACTCATTGGTGCACTTATGGTTGCTTGAGGACGACAGTGGTGGCCGATGACGAGGTTCAAGCAGAGAAGAAGGTGCGGGTATTGTCGGACTTGAGCTCTGGTAAGGCTTCAACAACGAGGAGAGGTTCTGGAGGTAGTCAGGGCAACACTGAAGATGATGGCGTGGTCGGCGACGACAAGGCGACAATGTCGGCGGCACAATTCGAAAACAAAAAGCTCGACTGAAACCCTAAATCCTTGGATTGCGGCGGCGCTAGAGCTCTAGGGTTGAGGTGGCTTGAGGGTTTGGGATGAGGGCACTGAGGCGAACCCTCGTCGTCACCAAGCTACCAGTGAAAACCGTTCATGAATCGGAGATTCCAATCAAAAGTTATTGCTATAAAAAGAGAAAGACACATTCACGTACAAACAAGGATCTACGTAAGTTTTATTGCCAGATTGGACGATACCGAGACTTTTACCGCCGATTACAACGTGTGTTTTGCCCTGATCCCATGTGGAAAGCGCGTGGGCTGGTGTGCCTAGCTTAGCGCGGGGGAGCGTGGTCTGGCACCGTGCGCAGTTTTTTTTCATAGCGTACTGTTTTTTCGGACCACATTTCCACGATTCGCACCCACACGACAGTAACTTGCAACAGTGAGAAAAGTAATTATGATACCTTTTTTTACTGCCCCATCACACCTAAGGGAACTTTTTTATGCTCAGACGCAGAATAACTTAGTCTACGCTCAGGCGCTGAATAGCGCATAGGCACATAGGTCCCCTCTCTTGCAGCCCACCTCCCAGATCCAGGTAGCCTCTTCCCCTAACCCTAAACCCGCTTTCCTCCTCGATAATGTTCAGTGCCTGGGTTGACCCAGTTCCTTCTCGGTTGTAGATAGTGAGTATGTATGCTCGCCGATTGGGCAACTTGTGCGTCGGTTTGAGCGACCCTTGATGTGCTAGGGTATGGCTGAGCGGTGCTAGCCACATTCGATGATTGGGCGACAAACGCAGCAGCAATTTGGCACCCCACGTCGTACGAAAGGTTTGGTCGGCTGACTGATCCGCAAACCTGGCTTCTTGCTCATGTGTGCCAGAGAGGATTGCTGCAGGAAAATTCAATTAGGGTTGTCTTCTAATGCCATGCTCTCATGTCCGCCCCTATTGCATGGGTTGCACGTCTGTCGTTGCTGTCATGGGACATGCTTGGTCGATGTTGTTTCCATGTGATGGAGCTGCCAAGTTGCTATGTTGTTTCCATAAGATCAATGCCACTGCCTCATGCATGTTAGGAATTGTAACTACATTTCATTTGTTCTCATTTGGAGTCATTTTCCCCATATTACATTCTCACTCTAGTGCTTGATTATTTGTATGCCACGTGCTTGATAAAATGTGTGCAAGAGTAAAAATACTAATATACACTACCATTGTTGTCGTAGATGAGTTGAATTCCCTATCAGGTGCAATCACTTACATACTCATTTACTCTAATGTTGTTAGGAGCTCAAGCTGTTATGCTCATGTCACCAATGGAAATGTTCTAGCTTTGTTGCTTAAGATAAACTGGGTTTCCCAATGCGCTATAGCTATTTGCTAAATTAAACGGAAAGTCAAGCACTAGAACAGAGGTAAGAGATGTCCAATTCTAATTTTTTTTTCTTCTTCCATAATCTGATTGTGTCATCTTCAATGTAATGGGAACAAAATCCTACTTGGTGTTTTGTAATTAAACTAAATAACTAATGATGCCATTTGATTTCATTCGTTGGATTGCAGCTGGTCACATTGACGGATAAACTAGCTAACGTCGTAGGAACGTTGACTGGTAAACTAGCTAACGTCGTAGGATTTTGATGCACATCATTGTGCATGTGCATGTTCACCATCTGATATATCTATATAGGCTGTTGTGCATGAGGTGTCTGTAGTTTGTATGGGCTACTGGACTCTTATCAACATAGGCTTGATGGGATAATCAAGGTCAAGGTCTTTTCTCCAATATTTACATATAGTAGCTAAGTGCCCGTAGCGGGGTTGCGAAATACCAAATACAATCATTTCTTGTGTTGTATAGTAATAAAACCATTAAAAGTATAAAAAATCATCTTCCATTCGTTAATCGTCATGCTATGGCGTATGAGATTCAATGGAAAAATACACAAGGATAAAATTAGCATGGGTAGTGGACGCGCACGTAAGTTTATATGTGTGTGCTATGAGTGGGGTGTGCGTGTGGTGTGCCTCCTTTGTGTACTCTCAAAAACAAATTACCAGATGGAGAGTACATCCATCTGCTATATCTGTGTTCTTCATGTTTTCGCAGGCGAGCATCATGTGGTTTCCATCGAATGCAGTGAGCATGAGCATGACCAAATCTTACAATGATTCTCTCTTCCCAGTGAGGACCCCTCCTTAGACTTGTTCAAACTATTATGAATGGTGTCTATATATTGCAATAGTCAAATGAGCAATATATAGAGTACATAGGGACACAATACTAAACCCTAACAATAGGAAATACCACTAATACCCTTAACACCCCCTCAAATGCAAAGCGTATGCAATAACATTGCATTTGGAAAAGGTTAACACTACAATAGGGAAAATCCAAAATCCTAGTCTTGATAATGTTGTCGTAGCGTACAGCTCTTGGAAAATATATTATCAAAAGATCTCCTTCCATCCGAGGTCGTCTGACAGCCCATAAAGCACAAGGTGTAGGGGCTAAGAAAGTAGAGACAAGCAGGAGCAAAGTCGACCAAGACAACACGACGAAGAAGATGATGAAACCGACATGAATAGAGAAAGCTGTCAACTCAAAACATAGATGAATAGATATAAGCATGGTGACGTATATCGAAGCCTAAGATGGTGGTGGCGCAGTGCGGAAGAAGCGCAACAGAGGCACAGTGCAGAAGAAGCGCGGCGACCTTAGAAGCTCGGGGCGGTGGCTCAGAGAGAAGCGGCGGCATCATAACAACTTCTACGATCTGTAGTGGCTCAGATAGAAGAGTGGCGGTTGCTGCCATGCAAAAGGGAAAGAAGAACACCACTCTCGATCCAAAAGGATAGACTGCGGCTAACAAAACAATCAGCTGACTGACAATGAATTTGTGGACTCGCATGGCATAGACGAACTCAAAGATAGAGTAGTACGGACTTAGATGGACGCAGCGGAAGAAATGACACAAAGCAATCAATGGCTAAAAAAGATAACTAGCAGTAGCAGCAACATGTAACCAGAAGCCACAACAATCCTGAACCAACTTTACCCTTTCCCGCATTCCCCTGTCCCTTTCTCTCTCCTCTCTAGTCCTTCTTGATCCTTCTCTCCTCTTCCCGCTCCATCGTCTTCCTCTAATCTTCTCTCCCTTCCCACCGCATCGCCTCTGTGTGATGCCCTGCGCCTCCTCTCCCTTGCGGCATGCCACGCTCCCACGAGGAGGAGCAGAGGCGGGACTGGAGAACCGGGCGTGTGATGCTGCCGTAGCATTAGAAGCAGGCCGCAGCGCTAATGTAGAGGAGCCCGAGGCGATGGCGAGGCGGCGTCAACGAGGAGGAGGCCCGCCATGCGACGACGGCATGGATCCGGGAGCAGGGGATCCAGAAGCTCGAGTAGTGGAGCTCAGGAGGATCGGGCTACGTGAATCCGGTGGTGAAGCACTAGTGGCCCGGATCTGTCTTCTTCCTCCACTCCGGCGGACGGATCCAGTGATTTCCTTCCCTCTGGCCACCAGATCTGACCTCACCATCTCTCCCCTTTGGATCTGGCTACTGCTGCTGAAGGAGACTAGGGCTAAGACTAAGAGCTGACCGCCCTAGGAGCGGAGATTGCTCCTCCTAGGGGCAACGGTGGCGGCGGCAAACCCTAGCCCTAACCTTGCTCTCATACCATGTTATGAATGATGTCTATATATCGTAATAGCCTAATGGGCAATATAAAGAGTACAAAGGGACACAAGACTAAACCCTAACAATAGGAAATACCACTAATATCCTTAACACAAACGTCGAGCCAGGCCTGGAAAGTCTGGCCTTGAATGGGCTGGCCCGAGCCCGGCTCGGCCCGAAAAAAGTTTTTTCCCAAAAAAATTGTGTTATTTTAATTCTTTTTGAGTAATTTTTTTTATTTAATTAATTTTGAGAATAAAAATAGTTTTTTTTATTATTTTAATGCCAATGTCGGGATTTTCAGGCTTTTGGTCCAGAAATCAAGGCCCGAGCTCGGAAATTTCGGGTTGGGCTCGGGCCAGGCCGTCGGGTCACGCCGCCCATGAATAGGTCTACCCCTTCTATTCTAGATCGGTTAAAGCTCTGATTATTTGAAGAACCATAATGAAGTAATTACAACAAGAATAAAATTCACACAATAGATAAAGGCTCTGTAAAACATATAAAATTTTTGGAGCATTAATCATGTACATTGCATACTCACCCATTATTACGATGAAAGCCGAAGCGACAATGCCTATCATGAGGTCAATCTCGTAGCATTCATGTGTTGGGAATCGAGAGGTTCTAGAAGTTGATCTCATTGTCGTCTTCATCAACAGAGACACAATCGACCGATAGAGTAACCTGCTCGCTCAATGATGTTGGCCCCATGCACCATGTTGCTGCCTCGGTTGCACCGTCTTGTCCTATTTGCTCCAATTGCATTGCTGCCTCACGCTACTCACATCCCCATTAGTGCTTGCCATCACCTGCTTTGCTCCCGAGCACTACTGCTGATGGATCTCCATGTCGTAGAGTGCTTAGGCGTCGCTGCCTCATCGATCGCAGCTAGATTGTTGTTGCCCGTGCACTGACATCAATGCGCCGCTGCACGAGTCCAGGAATGACATGAATTAGAAGGGGAACTGGAGAGAGGAGGGTCATCGTGACAGTGACATGAGAGATGATGATCAGGAGTGCATGGGAGTGTTTGTTAGTAGATATTGTAAGGGAAGGGGTTAGTTTGTTAGGAGAGAGATTTGTTCAGGAGATACTGTAGGCGATTCCTTGTGAGAAAAAAATTGGGTGAGCGGGGAAGGCCCACATGTCGGCCCCATATTTTTACGTGAGGAGGGAGAGGAGAGGGGGCACATAGAACACATCACTCACCACCACTAGTCTTTTTAAGTAGTAAAGATGTGTGCAGAGTTTTCTCTTGCTTTGATCTTTTAACAATTCTTTCTATGTGGTTTGCATGTAATAGCAGAACATGTATGAGATGATACCCCTATTACATTCTTTTGCCTATTGCAAGAAAAGCAACAAAGGTACTAAACAGTGATAGGGTGACATCATGATTATCAACGAGATATTTAGCTAAAACATTGTGATCTGCAAGGTTATTATTTGCCTGTTTCTTTCTCCTTCGATTTCAGTGGTGCTTCGTTTGGGTTCTGATGTGCCAATTTTGGTTAATAGTAGCATCAGTTGCACTCCTTAATGATATGTCATGAGCTCAATTAGTAATTCGATGGTACAATAAATTTGTTGAAATAGGAGTGTGTTCCTTGCCATTTTTTAGAGTATTAGATTGGTCATATAATTGTATTATAATACTTTTCTCTTTGTCTTAACACTCCTTTCTATTTTGTTTTGTTTTAGCTTGATAGCCTTCCTCGCTGGCCTGATTCTTCCCTTTTATTTTTGTGGTAGCCTTCAGTACCTGTTGTTGGTGCCTTAGTGGTGTTGGGATTGGTAGCTATTTGTGCTTTGTTGCTGTGTTAACCCTTAGAAGCTTTGAACATTGATCTTAAGCTCGGTAAACTCTTCACCAATAATTCATGATGTGCAAGTTCTCTATGTTAATTTGTATCAGGCATGCATTTCACAAGCTAACTTTTATTTGCTGCCCTGAACATATTTGTGGTTGAATGCACTCAGTTAGTTTGCTCACCAGTCAACGACAAAAATTATTGTAAGGAGCTCAGTTAGTTCTTGTAACGTCCCGTTTGTCCAGAGTTCTTGCAAGTTTTCAAAACCAAAAAGGAACCATTCGGTTTATTAAGTTGACCAAGCTTAACTCAAAATTTAGATTTAAAAAATGATTTAATTTGAATAATTCAAACTTCAATCAACTTAAAGTTGAATTTGTTTGAACTCTATCGCTTTTTACTTGGAGTTTAAATCGGGTTTCCTTCATCTGCTTCCCTTTTTCTGCGACCCAGTCGCGACCTCCTTCCTTGCACCGTCCAATCTTTGATGGACGGCTAGATCTATTGGTTACGTTTGGACCTCCGAACATTCCTATTGTTTTGCTCCGTCCGATCTAGTTGGACGGCTAGATCGCGTTGCGACTTTCAGATAGTCCGAACGTTCTTATCGCTTTGCTCTGTCCGATCAAAATCTGACAGCTCCCGCTCCACTGCGCATTTTCTCGCTATCGCTCCACTTCCTTTGATTTCATCTGACCGTCAGGACTTCCTCCTCCTCAGGACCTCCTCCGTAGGACCTCCTTCTGTAACCACCCTTTTGCGATTGGACCTCCCTCTTGGTCACAACCTTTTTCCTTTGACCTTGACCAACCTCTTTTTTTGAGCTAGTCCTGCTCATTTTCTCCTTCTTGCACGTTTGCTGCAGAAGTCTTCGAGCATTAAATGCCGTTGTGTCACTTTGAATGCTGATGGATCGCAATAAATGCTACCTCCACTTTGATCATTTTCTCCTCTTGTCTCTTTCTCCTACCTGCCCCTTTGAACTTTTCTCACTTCATGGCAGTGTACCTTTGCCATTGCCGTGACTTCCATTGCTACATCTTGTAGCCCAATTCCTTTTTCCTTCCTCTATAAATACAGTTCCAGGGAGTCCCTTTAGACCCCTTGTTTCTCCCGCAGCTTTCCAATTCCACTCCCTCTTCCTCTAGCTCATTTTTCTCCGTGCTTCAAGTTCGCCTGAGCGATTGGAGCCCGTGTCTTCTTCAACAGCTTCGTCGTCAAAGAAGCCAGTTGGAGTCTGCGTCATCTTCGACCTCCTAGCCGTCGGAGGACCTGCTGGAGTTCGCATCATCTTCAATCTCCGTTGGAGTTCTTTCGCGACCTCCTCCAATGTCTCTCTTTGTTCCGGTGAGTTTCCGTGTTTTGTTTCCCGTTCGTTGGGACCTCTTTTGTCAAGACCTCTTTTTGGGTCAAGACCTCCCTCCCCGTCTGGAACACCTCTTGGTCTTTTTGCAAAGACCACCCTCTCATCCATGACCACCTCTCGGTCATGACCACCTCTTGGTCTTTTCGCAAAGACCACCCATTTTTGTTTGGACCTCCTTTTCAGTTGGGACCTCTTGCTTTCTGGTTTTGGTTAAGTTCGTTTTAGTTATTTTCTTAAGAGTTGTTTTGTTTATTTGGTTCTTTTCGAACGTGTAGATTCTGACTTTGTGGAGGAGTATCTGGATCCAACGACCTCTACCGAAGCCTCGCAACTCTTCAACGAAGGCAAGTCGCAGACCTTTGATCATGTTGTACCTAACTTTCAAAAGTATATTATTTTATATCAACATGCATGGCTACTTGTATAAAAATGGTTTGATCAGTAGTTAAATTCCTATTTGACAGTATGCCTCCTTGAATAATTGTGCTTGACATGTTGACATATTCCCCTTGGACACCATAGTATGGGTATTCTTAGTTGGTCTTGTACTGGTATTACCAACCTGGGAGCGTATTTATGCTTAGTCCTGCTTTAGTTGTGTTGGTCGCGCGAATCATGAATCATTGTTGTTAAACTTGGCTAATTGAACTATAGAACTGTGGTGCGATGCCACTATTGTGCAACTGTGGTGGGATGTCACAGTTGTGTCGATCGTAGTGCGATGCCACTGTTGTTAAAACTTGTTGTGCCAAGACCAGGGTGGTCTTTTGGCCGGGTTGAATCCAAAAGGTTTTCTCACTCGGGCGAGTGATCGTGCAGTAAATGGGGTGCTATATGCACATTGGGATGAGTTGTCTCGCCTGAGTAGTCTAAGGACTCAACTTTGTGTTCCATTGATTCGGGTCTACCGTGCAACCACAAGATCATTTATGGGGTGGTCTGGGCCAACTAATTAGTAATATTATGGTTTGGTTCTGTTGTGGTGGAAGTGTGAAGCTTGGGATTTACGTTCACACTTGGCGTGTAACATCTCCATTTTCAACTTGTGTTTCAAATGTAAGAAAATGAGTAGAAATTAAAACTTTTTCTTACTCCCTTCTGTTGTCGAACTTTTCTGAAATTCTTGCAAAGGAATTTTGGGAAATGCAAAATCAAAACCTTCAATTCTCTCAAGGCAAAGATCATCTTGTCCAATCTTGTGATAATGCTCTGGAAATATTTTTCCTGTGTTCTAGGGTTGCTTGGTGGCACCTCTGAATTATTTCTAATTTTTGGAAATGATTTGAAACAGCTTAGAGGCAAGTCAAACCCTGGTCAAACCCCGAGATAGCGTTCGAATTTCTTGAGGAAACTCTAGCACACCAAAATCTCTGAAAATTTTATGGGAGGTTAATTCTAAAGTTAGCAAGCCCGCTTAAAATTTCAGAATTTGAGTTGTTTTGCTATCCCAATTAAACTGCGCAGTTTCAGCTTTGAAAATCAAAACCCTAATGGGTTTGCACTATTCTCGGCGCAGTCGCTCGCTCGAGTCAATTGACTCACGAACCAATTCGCAGCCACTCGAGCCGCTCTGCGTCGACCGTGGGCCCGATGTCGCCGCTGGTCATCTTCTTCCTCCGCCGCCCACGTGCGCGATCGCGGCGGCGCTGAAGTCACGGGAAAGCAGCGCCAGTCACCTCCCCAACCGCTCCTCACCGCATGCATTTATTGTGCTCGTGGCTTGCCACGAAGTCTCCTTCTACTCGCTCCCGTCGCCAGCTCCCATGACCATAGCCGACCTCCGTGCGAGAAAGTCGTTGTGACAGAGCTCCCTCTTCTACTTAACACCCGGCTCTCCTTCGTTGTCCTCCTTTCACCCTTCCGCGTGACCCCGCTTACACCCACCTTGCTTGCTTGAGCTCGAATCACTCAAATCACCTTCCGCCATTGTTGGCCGCAGAGCTCGTCATCGCCGACGGTGCTCCAGGTCCCCGCCCCTTTCTAGCATCACAACGCTCCTTCGACCTCTGGTCTGCTCCCCTAACTTGGTTTGGCTTGTGCTCGCAGGAGCAAACCAATCAAGGTGCGGTCCTGTTACCGCCAAAACCGCCTTCGTCCTCCTCTCCCAAAGGTTGCCCTCCTCCAATTCATCGCTCTTGGACTTTCTGGTGAGTCCTTGAAGCTAACCGCACCACTCTTTGGTCCTCTATTGCTCGTGATTGCTTGCCCCGCGTTGTCTTCCTCGCCCGGTGGCGGTGCGCCGTCGCTGAACTCCTCGACCTCCTTGGACCTCCTTTGGGCCTGTGAGTTCACAATGACCTCCCGTAGCTTAAGCACTCGATAGTTTAGGTCGCGCGAAGTCTTTCTCGGTTTCACTTTTCCCGCATTGATCTCCGCCTCGTTCAGCCTCGGCGATATGGGTCGTGTCCGGCGACATTTGTGCCCTCAAAATGTTCGCAATAGTATTGCGAACATTTTGCCTCGTTGGACCGCGCCGCCGTGGTCGTGGTCGCGGCGACGAGCCGTGACCAAAGCCGTGTCCCGTGATGCTGTCGCATTTTTGTCAAGTCACCGACCTCCTCGTGGTCATCGTGACCTCCAGACCTCCCGTGTTAGATTCGCACCGTGGGATCTTGTCGCAAAAACTCTAGCTCCCAAGACCTCATCGATCTAATCCTAGCCCTTAATGACCTCTTCATTGTTGATCCGACCCTTAGATCTCCTAGTCTAAGTCCTTAGCGCGTGACCTCCCACCATTTGGAATCACGGCGTTAAAGACCTCCATAGGTAAAATCCCACCGATAAGATCACCTCCGCTTGGGGTCCTCTTTGCAAAAGACCTCCTTGAGGTCCTCTGTGCAAAAGGTCACCCGATCGTTTTGTCAAAACCACCCTCTTGAACCACCTCTCGAGGTCCTCGTTGCAAAGACCACCCCGCCTTTTGTAAAGAAAACCTTCAAAACCACTCCCTGGTCCTCTTTGCAAAAGACCACCCCTTGGTCTTTTGTAAAGAGAACCTCGAGACTCTCCTCGTCTTTGGTCTTAATCGTGAGGACCTCCCCGCCTAGATCTGGACCGCTCAGACCTCTCCCATGGAGATCCGAGCCATCCAGATCTCTCTCATGCGCTGTGTTGGAGGACCTCCCAGGAAATCTCGACCGTTAGGACCTCCTGGTGAGATCCTAGCCGCCAAGACCTCTCATTGCTACGCCACCGCTAGGTCCTCTCCTCCGATCGGATCTAGACCGTTAAGACCTCCTCTGAAATCTTAACCGCCTGCACCTCCCCTTAGCGAGATAGCCGTAGGACCTCCTCGTGGAGCTCGGGGCCGCCAGATCCGTGATCCGACGGCCACGACCTCCCTAGCGCGAGGACCTCATCCGTGTGTCTTTGTGCATCCGGTGGTCGGCCGTCGGATTGAATATCAACGGCTAAGACCTCTCCTAGCGCGGCAAGGTCTTTGCGCCAGTGTGCTTGTGCGGTTTTGGCATCGAGATCGTGAGCCGTGCGATCTTTGATCAACGCCCACGACCTCCCGCTTTTATTGGTTTTCCGATTTAGTTCGAGAACTTTTATTTGCACATATTAATTGTTTTAAACTTCAAAATTGCATATCTTTTCTCTGTAGTCTAAACCGAACAAACTAAAGTTCTATAAATGCATCTCATAAAGTACTTTAGCTTAGTATAGGTTTTGCAATGAGTCTTTAATCTGAAATTAATCATGTCTTAGATTTATAACTTAGAAAATCATAACTAAATCATTTTAACTCCAAATGACCTGAAATTTTATATGGGTTACCACTATACCAGAGGTAGCTACCATAAAAATTTCAGCTTCAAAATCTTTCTAGAAAATGTTTATGCTACAGTGCTAATTATGGTAGAAAATAGGTTTTAGAGAATATCTTTTGCACCACAAATCCAAATTAGGTTTTTCAGTTTCTATGTCTAGGTATATTCGTACTTTACCTTGTGTATAAATTTCGTCGCAATTGGATAAGTTTTGCTTGCTCTTTTGTTTAAGTGTTGCTCGTCTTATTGGTTGTTCTCGCTTCTTTTGCTTTTCGCTAGGATTCGACATTTGCGGTAACCCCGAGAACGACCCTCCGCAACAAATTGAGCAACACAAGCGAGCAAGCGCTTTGATCATTTTCCATTCAATCCCATTACTTTTAAAGTCTAATATTTTGTTTAACTTCTACGTATGCATTGCTATTTTGTTGTTAAATTGATTAGTTAGACCTCTAGTTGCATAATCTGTAGGTAAATAATTATCCTCTACTACCGAGCCTAGGTTATTTGTCAGTGATTCGAGTTCATTGGATGAGCTCTTGTCACTTAGTAGATTTGGATAAACATTGCTTAGCCATGCCTAGTATTGGTAGTTTTGGGCGATCATCGACTTAGTCGGTGATCTTGATCACACAATTGCTATTATTATTCCATTATGTTCAACCCTTGTGTTTTACCATTTTGCAAATCAAAACGAAAACAAAATTATATCTTGGCTTGGGCACAATGGTATGTTGGGTGATCTGCTGGGTGTGATCGAATGGTGCCTAAGTCCCTAAGGACCGAGTTACTTGTGCCATTGATCCAAGCAATTATTGCGTGCTAACCACACGAGGGGATATGGAACCTCTCTTGACTAAGTACTTTGGGAGGTGTTAATTATGAGTGGTTGGTGGGTGTGTTCTTGTGTTGTGGTGTTGGAGGAGCATTAGCAGCCTGTTAGGTGTCTAATGTGTCTTTCTCCGTGGGATGCGGCTCTTAATTAGCATCGTCCATTGGAAAGCGTCTTGTTAGACTTAGCCATGCTCGCATACCAAAGGAAGTGTGCTAACCGTGGTCGGTGGAAAGGCGGTCTATCGTGTGGGTACATTGGTACCACCCCGCAGGTTAAAACTATTCGAATAGCCTCGTCCTAGGTTATGGACACGCTTGGTTATTTCCGCAAGAACTAGACTACAACCTTCTTAAAAACTTAAACTTGACATGGGTGGTGTGAAGGGTACTTCATGCTATTGTTGTGGTGACTATGGGTTAGTCACTTCTAGGTTGGCGTTGTTCTCTATCTATTGTTATAATTGTCTCTCTTTATTTGAACAATAAAAGTTAATTGCAAACTCGCTTTGAATCTATTACCTTATTGCAAATGAAAACTTGCTTTATCTTTGAAAATATGTCCAAAGCCTCATCCACTTAAATAAAGCTTGCATGTAGTTAATCATAGTTCGTTATCTCACACGTCAGTCTTGCAGTACAAAAACAAGTTTTGTACTCATCTGCTTTGCTTAATATTAATTGTTGCCGAGGAAGAAGGTGAGCCCCAAGGGCCTCACTTTTGTGAGTTGTGTTGCGGCGCCGTCTGGGACGATTAGCTTGGCGGTCCGGTTGGTTGCCTTGTGGGTAAAGGCACACCGATTGGCTTTTGTTTATCGCCATCTTATGGCCATTTTGCTTCCGCTGTTTAAATTATTTACTTATGTGTCACTTGGCCGGTTGGCCTCTCTTTTGTAACAACTCTCTTTATATTATCTATGCCTTTCAGTTATTGCTTTTGCTTCGGCTCTATGTGTATGAATGGAATTGATGCAGATTTTTGTAACGGGGTGTGTATACTGCATTTCTGGGAAGTATACATATCTCGAGGCTTGGTTTATTTGATTTGTACTGTTAGGACCAAGTGGATGGTTAAACAGTACAAGCCGAATAAACCGGGGTCCTCACATGGCGCAAGAGGGGGCTGAGATGGCAAAACCTTAGCGGGCAGAACCAAGCCAGAACAAAACTTTGTAAATGTCTTGTCACGCTCTCTAGACCGCTCACCTTTGGAAGTGAACATGGGTTTCGACGGGAACCCAACCAGCTAGAGAGGTTGTGAATTGTGAGTAAAGCTGTACAACTTCTGCAGAGTGTAAATCTATTCGAATAGCCGTGTCTCCAGTTATGGACAATGCCTGGTGAAATTGCATGAGGGATAGCTTTTCTCAAAATAGGTGGTCGTGGTTGGTGTCTAGGATGTCCTGGTCATTGGTGAGACCTGGGCGTGGGAGTGGTCCTGGTCGTTAGTGCGACCCGACCCTTTTGGGAGTGGTCCTGGGAGTGAGCAGGGTGCTCATGACCTCCTTCAAAAAGAACTGTTACTTATGTATTACTCTTTTAACTTGAGCTTTGTAATCTATTTACGATATTTACTGTCAATATTGTTTTTTTTGCAAATCAACGCTAAAGCTCTCTTTTGTCAAGCCTTGCATAAATATTAATTGTATCCTTGTTCCTTGCGACTTGCTGAGTACATTCAATGTACTCACAGCTTTAAGCCCTCTGTTTGAGCAGTGGCCGAAGAAGACCAAGGGTGCCCCGACCTCTTTGAAGACCAAGCCTTCTAGGGGACGTTCTCCACTCGATAGCCTGTGGGCTTGTCGGATGGCTATGCGCGTATTTTGTCATTCCGCTACAAGTGTTCCTATTGTCGTTTTGTAAGCCCGTGGTGGCGACCTCTGTGACAATCTTGACCGTAAGGTTCTCTGTTAATATAAGTTAATTTGTCCGCTTTATCTTAAGCTTGTCGTTTGGATTTGATTACATCTATGTTGAAAACTATGCGAGCTAGCTACTGATCATGGGAATAGCTCGGGGTGCACAGAGGGTCCTGGGGGTTGAATACCTAGGGTCCCGACCGTTCTCTATGTTTGAACAACCTTTACGGGAGTTTTTGTGATGGCTGTCAATGATGCAAAGGGCTCAATGCAGTACAAGAAATTTTGCGATGCAGTCAATGATGTAAAGTTTTTTTAAAAGAAAATGATGTAAACAACTTAATGCAACAATTTGAAGAACTAGAAATTTATGTTTAGAAGAGGAATCCAATTGAGATACATACATTTTCTTCCTGTCATTTTGTTCATAAAAACAATGTGTTTACCTATTTTCGTACTAAATTTGCCAAAGTTGATTATTATAGTAATGTTCGCCTATTTCCTTTCATTCACAATTGTTCGTATAGATTTGCATGTATAAGCTTGTTTCATCACGCTCATGCGCTCAGTTGGCCTCTCACACCCCTCCCCAATTCCTCGTTGAGGCGCACCAACATGTGGACCCAACCTAACAGGGAACAAGGTCTCTCCCTGCTACCCCCCTGTGACTGGTGAACGCATCCATGCACTCACTTCTTCCGCAACCGCCCAAACTGTCGCTGCCCACTTCTTCTTCATATGTATACACTGAAATTCAACGCCGTCCCACTCCTTCCCATCTCGCGCCCTGTCCCCTCGCACCATGACTGGCCACTTGCGCTAGTTCGGCATTCGCTTCGTGCCTTAGAGATCCCAACTACCTCCGACACTTAGTCTGTGGGTTGCAACAACAACGTGCACATAGACGAGGGGATCTGACGACGTAGGAGGCGGGGTGGGAGGCACCAACGACAGGAGGAGGGAGTGGGGAGGGACGCTGTGTCAGGGATGGGATAAAGCACTGGGAGCGAAGGAGGAGAGGGGGCGGCGGTACCTTGGACGAGAAGTAGTGGTGCTGGGGAAGGATGGGGATACAACGACGGTGCACAAGAAAGAGGCAGAGATGAAGGCGTCCTTCCCTCGCCATGTTGCCGTCTCGAGTTCACCATACCACGTCCTCTTCATTCTAATTCTCCCCTATGTCGCTGCCTCCTCCTCGCTTACCACCGCCACATCGGACGTCACCGCCATCCTCGCCTCGACGCGTCCCATTGCCATTGTGGACATCAATGGGGGGTCCGACAGCGTAGGAGGCAGGGGCACAGGGAGGTAGCGCCGGTGCAGGGGGAGATAGCGAGGAGGTGGCACCGGTGATAGGAGAAGGTAACGGGGCGGGGAGGCGGTGACATGGTATGGCGGTGTCGAGGTTGGGAGAAGGCTTCATGAGGGAAGGGAGGAGAGGAGGAGGTACCTTAGAGGAGAAGCGGAGACACCGAGGAAGGGAGGGAAGGCAACGACAACGCATGAGGAAGAGGCAGAGATGAAGGCATCCTTCCCTAGCCGCGTCGCCATCTCGAGTTCACCTCACCACGTGCTCTTCATCCTAATCCCCCCTGTGTCGCCGCCTCCTGCTCCGCACTGGCCAAGAAAGCATCGTCACCTCCTTATCGCTTACCACCGCCTCCTCCCCAACCTCCCACCTCCTCGTAGCGATATGCATGGCGATGGTTGCAAAGGCCAATGGCAGTGAGAACCGAGTTGCGGCTTGGGTTCAAGGTGGAAGAAGGTGGTCGTCAATGCGTAGCCCTCTTCCTTGTTGGCCGACAATGGATGGAAACGGGCAGCGTGTCGGGGAGGGAAGTCGGCATCAACTTTAACTTTCAAAGGTAAACAATCTATGAACTCAAAATTTTAATTTATGTGTAGTAGTAGTAGTAGTAGTAGTAGTAAGTTATGCAATAGGTGGAATTAATGTTTTCTGTTTATATGTGTGTGAAAGAAAATTGATATTTATTATACGGTTTATAATCCTGTCTGGTGATATGTATCACTTTCTTTTGGGGTTCCGTTGCAACGCACGGGCATCCTATTAGTATATATATTTGGAATAGTAAAAGAGTAATTGATAATCGATCGGTAATGACGTTAATTGGATAGGAATTTTGGATTTAGGAAAACTGAGGTTAAATAGTGATTGGTTGGGACATAGCACTGTTGGTTCCACAGGAAGTAACTAATCGGGGATAATGAATTTGTGACTTGTGCAAATCGAGATTGAGATTAACGTTGTGGAGTTAACGACACGGATAAATAGAAATTAATAGGGGATAATGGATTAACCGTGCCAATTAATTAAGTAACCATGAAAGAGAAACTAGTAGTGGGTATGAGGAATTAGTTAGATCGCCGCAAGGTACTTTGTGGAAAGCCAATCATTAGGCATGTACTGTATTACTCCGGTTGTAGCCCAAGAGATGAGATGACGGGTGAGGACAACAACAGCTCCTTGTTGTGCGGCAGCCATGGCAGGAGGTGCGATAACTGCAGCAGTCGCACGCACGAGCTCAACACACACCACGACAACAGCAGCCAACACAACCCAAGAACAACCTGGGCTTGCCTGGTGCCATGCAAGGACGATGCGACAAGGAGGACAAACAGTGATGCAATCAGCCGTGTGGCCCCTAGATTCAGTGGCGGAGCCACCATCCGGGCAGCACGGACGCCTACCCGGGCTCGCCAGTGAACCACCATGGGTATCCCGGTTGAGTCTCACTGTTAACGAAGGTGAAGAACAGGGTATTCCCTTTGTGCACATGGAGGAGGCGTTTCAAGGCAGGATGGACGCGCTGCTTTCCTCTGCGCACTCGACAAGGAAACACCACAGAAGACGATGCCAACGAAGCGAAGATGGCCGATGACGGTGCCGTGCATGTGAGAACATCGGCGGCTGGGTAGGATGGGGTTCCAACTCCCCCTTAAATGCCACAGTACCATGCCGAAATAGGCTTTAGACGGTTGGTTGCACCAAACACAATACCTTTCTAACCGAGGGATTCAAGGATTTGACATTACATAGATGTTCATTTTAGGATTTTCCACCCCATGTATCACTGGCATGTGTCTTAGGAGACCTAGAACTCACGTGTCAGTGAGACATGGAGTGGTAAATCATGAAATACATGAATGAATAGTCGGAAATTCTTAATTATTCCTTCTTAATAATCGTTAATTAATCATCTATATTTTTATTGTAAAATCCGATAATCAGTGGGAAACAGAGAGAGAGTGTTTGTTGGGGGGGGGGGAGGTAAAAAAACTGAGGATCCCCCTCTCCGTCTCTCTCCTTTCTTCTCCCACCCCACCCCACCCCACCTGGGCAGCCAGAGCCAGAGCCAGAGGTTGCTAGGGTTTCGCTCCTCGCATTCCCCATCCAGCCCGCCCCCCGCATCCACAATCCCGCCATGGCCGACCCTGATGAGCTCGGCCGGAGGCTTGACTCCGCGGACGTCGACAACAGCAGCAACAGCAGCAGCCTCTTCCAGGTGATGCGCGCCGTGGAGGACGCTGAGGCCACCATTCGCCAGCAGGTCCCCCTCCATCCATTCTTCCTTAATTGGTCACTACTCCACTTGCTATGAACTCTCTCCCTCTCTCAGCTTGAGGAGAACAGCCGCTTGAAGGACGAGCTGATGCTCAAGACCCGAGAACTCGACAGAATTGTAAGTCCTTCCTTTCATAACATTACCACTAACTCACCAGATTCCCCTACCCGATCCACCAAATCCATCTCCCTCCCTTTCTGCCAAGTCCAAGGGCTGTGTGTCACCACAGCTGCTAATGCAGACTACCTTCTACTTATCGATCGAGCCTGAGCCTGCTTGTACCCCAGACAGAGCAATAGTATATAGGATGATGAAGCCTCACAGATTTGCGCTCTCACCTGTCTGCCACTTAGCAGCATCAGCAGATTTTGGGCGACATACCTGGCTAGACACCTTTTCTTTATCTTTCGCCCAGAACTATAATAGGCTTGCAATTGGCATATCATCTACAAAATAGAGCATAGAAAAGCTCACTATTGGTATTGGTTGGTTGGTGCCTTATTACACCACTAATGGTACACATAATTTTGCTGATTTGTACATGACATTGAGACAGATATGCATACATATCGCACAACTGGTGTTGATTATCGACAAATATAGCCTAACTAAAATCCACCTTTTTCATGCTCAAATACTCCAAAAAGGAATCTATTCCAGTGCTAGTTCTTTGTATTTATTTCCATGCCACTGCACTCTAGCTTTGAGCTGTGCTCTACTTTTATCTGCTGCCAGAGGTCGGAGGCTACGAACCGAACTTCTTTCGCTGGGGTGGGCGTGGGTCAGGATCGCACTTTTGAGGCCTACGGAAACACTTTTTCAAGTGCTACGCATGGGAATAAGACAGAGGGCTCAAAATGGTTCAGTACAACTTCTTCATCACCAAACCCTCAGAGCACTCTAGCTATTCATCAGAATGGAGCTGTCGAACGTGGAGAGCAGATGTTGCAGGATGCCATGAAACTAAAGTACCAGGATGGCAACCAGTCCAATGGCATATTAAGGAAATTATCAGGGGAGCAGAGTGCTGCCGAGAGTGGTGTGCAATCACAGCTCTCTACTCCGTCATCTCGTTCCCTTTCACCAACTAGGTACCTCCACGACTTAACGTCAATTAATATTTTCCATCACCATATGTATCTATATGTAGAAAAAAGCCTTTCCTCAACAGGCACCGCAAAGAAGGAGAGTATGATTCTAGGTTCAACTTAGCCGGACAAGGTTTATTGCCTGTTTCAGAGATGAACTCAAACATCATCTGGAAGCAGGTATATATAATTCTCTTGGTCCGTCATTGGCACATATGTGATCTGCTGTTCCTGATGAAGATAATTCCTTCCACAGGATCTTCTTGCAAAGGTTAAAGAACATGAAGAAGAGACTGCACAGTTGAGAAGGCATCTTGCTGACTACTCAGTGAAGGTGGCTATGCTATGCATACAAAGAATCACTACCTTTTTGTCACTTCCTCTGTCTCTGGTATTTGACGTCTTATGTTTCTTGATAGGAAGCCCAAATACTCAATGAGAAACATGTTTTGGAAAAACGCATTGCATATATGCGCATGGTAAGTATATTTATCTTATCAGGTATTAAATACTCTCTTGGAGTACACCAGGCTATTCTACAACACATTTGTTTTCAGGCATTTGATCAGCAGCAACAAGATTTGGTTGATGCTGCATCGAAAGCTCTATCCTACAGACAAGACATTATTGAAGAAAACATTCGTCTGACATACGCATTACAGGTAACTGTTTTCGCTATTATACTTTCTTTTAAAATCCAGAGAGCCAATTAACATTCTCAATGGTGATGTGCTTGCTTTTACCCCAAGACATATTTTTGGAACCAATTCAATGCATCAGTTTTTCCATATAGCTCTAGTTTCTGATGTAAACTGCAGCATTTATAAAATGGAACTACCTTTCTGCTCCACAAAGTATCCAAAAACTTTTAAGTGGTATTTTAGGGCCTCTATGTGTATAAACAAAGTAATAGTGGAGCCTATTTGGTAGGAACCACCCATAAAACAGGAGAAGTGGTTCTTTAGGCTCTTACTAATTTCTGTTAGATAAGCTGATTGTGTATGATGCAATGAGTTGTCCGTTCTTCTTGAATTGTTCTTTGTCAAATTTTGGTGATGTAATGCTGAATTCTACTTTTGTTACTCCATAGGCAGCACATCAAGAGAGATCAACTTTTGTCTCTTCTTTATTGCATCTTCTGTCAGAATATAACCTGCAGCCTTCTGTTCTTGATGCTCAATCAATTGTTAGCAATCTGAAGGTACGTACCACTTATCTTATGTGCAGTTGACAATATCATCTGCTTGCTTGGCCTTGATTAAGCTCCAAGTTTTCACCAGATAGCTTGTCCAGGTTGAACTGGGAAGCTCCTTATGGGGCTTAAATATGAAATTTTAGGTGTACTGAGAGGGAGCCAGACTAGCATCTTAATGGGGCTTGTGCGGTTATGCTCCAAACAAACCTCTTATGGGATAATAGCAACCTTTACTTTTCCTTTTTTTTTGTTTATCGTCGATATAATAATATTGCTGCATTTTTGGCCCTTACGTGAAATGATCAATGGAAAGAAACATAAGTAGGTTTTGTTTTGCAAATAACTTCTATGGTTTCATTCATTCCTTGCTTAATTGAAGCTGAGCATACATTAGTTAACCTTTTGTTGAGCCTGTATTTTCTTCTTGTAGGTTTTGTTTAAGCATTTTCAAGAGAAACTCATTATTACCGAGGTGAGTCACATCATTGAGCTTTTGTTAATTGCATTTGCTTTTTCGAGACAATAACTAGTAGCCTAGTACTAACCTGCAGCCTGGCCAGTAATGAGCTTGTCAGCTTATCGCCAATAATTGCTAACAGAACACTAACCTTGCCTTGTGTGCAAACTTGGATGGTGCAGGAGAAACTGAAGGAATCACAGTACCAGATTACTCCGTGGCGTGCTGAATCTTCAAATAATACAAGTGCTCCTGCACAGTCACCTTCTCATCCCCCTCCAAATGCATTGATTACTATTGTATGACTCCACACTGCTTTGTCCTTTACCCTCGGAATGCATGCATATTCTAAAATTTTAAATTCTCACATTTCCCAGAGCAAAGCCAGCCTTGACATTGTGCCCCAGCAAGCATATTCTCATGTACAATCTCCCATTTCTTCTCCTGTTCGAGCTAGACGTGATTGGGATTTGTTGGGGAATGAGAACCGTCAGGTCATGCGAACTGAGGTTGCTGCAACAAATGCAGAGCATGACAATGTAGGAAGGACCTCTCCTTCAAGCAGGTTGTTGTCGCTCTATTGAGAGTTAAATATAATGACTTCCTAAGTTATTTGCCTTTGTTAGTTTGCACTTTACAGTTTTCAACTTGTGTTATCCGCATTACTTTTGTTTCAGTATTAGCTTTCACTTTTTGCTAGACATGCATCCCTGTGTCGACAGATATCTAGTGTAGTATGTAGGAATTGTTTATAAAATTAAATATGTTGTGTTCAAGCATTGACAAGTGAAAGGTGAAAGCAGAGTGAGTCTCTGAGTTATTTCTTAAGGCTGCCTATTTGCAAATAACGGAGAGTTTCATGTCTTTGGAATACTAGTTTAGCCATGGCCGGTATGATCTACGATTCTATGATGTACCACTGTGTTCAATCTGTGGTTGTTGTTTTATTACACATAAACTTCTGTATGGGAACTTCAGCAAAGTGCTTTTGTTAGTCAAATAGCTGAGAATACACATATAGGCAAAATTGGATGTCTTACCAGTTTTGATTTTTTTTTCCAGAAACCAGATTACGAAGGATGTTGTAGCTCAAGGAACTGAACATGATTCTCGTGCTGTCCGATTTAACTTTGAATCCAAGAATCATAGCCCATCATTCAAGGACCTTGTTAGGAATGACGTGTCAGAAAATCTGGAGGGACCCGAAACCCAAATTTCACAAGAACCTCCTGCTCAATGGGGTCCTGGAGGCTCACCTAATTTGGCATCTGGCCTTGATGATGCAAACCCGCCATACCCTTATCTTCCTACTGTCCTTGAGGAGCCTAGTTCTTCTTTTTCTGAAGGTGTTACATCTTTATATTTGTGCAATTTCCTTCTCCAATTCCTTCAGTTCTGAATGTAAATACCATTTTCATGAATATGCAGCTGCAGAGGATGATCCACTGCCAGCCATAGAAGGGCTACGAATCACCGGTGAAGCTTTTCCTGGACGAGAACTTCAAGCAAGTGGGTATTCCATCAACGGGACCACAAGTTGTAATTTCGAGGTGCACTTTATAGCTGCTGTTCTCCACATTCTGATAATTCATCAATATTTTTGGTCTTTTCAAACTTGTTCTCAGTTTCATTACAATTTCCATGTTTGCGAATTACTTATGTGCATACAGTGGGTACGCCATTTGGAAGATGGATCAGTAAATTTCATAGAAGGTATTTTTGTTTTTCACTTAACATACAAGAAAGTAACGAGCTGCTTGGAGGCCTTTTTTTAATTTCATTTTGGATGTACTATTAGAAGATTGTAATTTAACATTTATGTTCCCTGATGTAGGTGCAAGGCAGCCCACATATTTAGTTACTGCTGATGATGTCGACTCTTTACTAGCCATTGAAGTCCAGCCTTTAGATGACAGAAAAAGAAAGGTAAATCCTCTCATCATGTACTGATCGTTCTTATGTGGCATTGTATGTTTTCTTGCACTTTTGGAATCAATAGCTTGGTCTGGTTTTGTTCACTTTTCGGAATTAGATGAAGGGCACCAGTCTAAATGACTTATGCTGCACATCAGTGACTTACACAACATACTTTGAGAAGCAAATGTATGTAAAATACTATCTCCATTTGCTGGAAACCTGAGGGGCAGTTCATTATCATCATTTGCAATAATGAGGAAGTGGCGATTTCTGTGCATTTATGTGACATATTTTCTTTATTGGTTAGAAGTAAATGTTTAAGCTGAGCAGACTCTCTATAGGTTGGGAGTTATATACCGTTAAGCTTTAGATTAATTAGTAGGGTGTCCAGACATGGTTGTTTGTTTGAAAACTATAAAATGATTTACCGTAATTACTTTCAGTAGGAGACTGAAAATATTTTATTTTTATCTGAAGCCCTTTCTTTTTCCTATTGTAGGGTGAGATCATGAAGGTTTATGCTAACGAGCAAAGAAAAATTACTTGCGGTGAGTTGGCCAAGAGGATTTTTTTCCCCTCTTTGAGTAGGCAGCTTAAACTTTCTTACTGCAGATGCATTTTTTGTTTAAAATGATGAAATATCTGAGCTCCATGCCCCCTTGAAAGAATTCCTAGAATAATGTTACTTCCATGATGGTTTTTTTAACTACAAGTCTACAACAAGAGAAAAAAAGCATGTTGCTGAGTGGTGAAGTAGAAGGGTTTTCTTTGGCATTTATGGTATATACCAGAATTTGAATGATCATTGTTGTGCAGATCCTGAAACAAAGGAGCTCATCAAGAAAATTCTTTCAATTGGGCATGTGTCTTATGAAGTTCTGCTACCTGTATGTACTCTATCCTTCTGTAGTGGTCTGTCAAAGCATTCTCGCTACACTTTTCTGATGTCATATAACCATTGAAACATTAATTTTTGCAGGTTAGATTTTTAGATATGTGGGAACCAGCTGTATTGGCAATAAAGAGGGAAGGTTACAGCATTAAGTGTAATGGACAGCGTGGTGTTGTTATTACTGAGAAATTCCAGCAAGCCACTGCTGTATGGTTCCCAAAATTCATTGTCCTTAAAATTACTCTATTCTGACTCCTGATTATACACCATTCAGTCGCAAAAAACTGTCCTTTAAACTATGATTAACAATATCTTTTTAAATATTCAGATTGGCTTCATGAAATTAATATAGCAGTTTTTTAATAAAAAATATAACTTTCATAATGGTATAGTTTTGGTAGGTTTTGCAGATATAATTAAATTCGGCGGTCGAATTTGCAGCTTGAAGACCGCAAACAGTAAAAATACATTTTTCGTGACTAACTGTGCCCGTCCATTGCAACGGATCTCAAATAAACATATATATGTTCTAAACTTGAAAAATCAATACACATAAGGTAATTTTCCTTACATCTAAAAGTTGCACACAAAATTCACATCCGATCAACAAGTTACAAAGAGTCTTATCATAAACTAAATGTGCATATGATCTAATTGTCCACAGAAGATCTTTATAGTAACATATACTTGTATACACATATATATCCATAAAAGATCCCACCAACTCATGAGGCGGGAAGATCTTTATAGTAACATATGCTTGTATACACACACACACACACACACACACACACACACACACACACACACACACACACACACACACATATATATATATATATATATATATATATATATATATATATATATATATATATATATACTTTTGGAATCTTTGATTTTGAACTGAATTTTGCATTTCATTGCTCGTTCAATATGTAGTGATTTGCGACTAATCTTGTACTACGTTTCCAGATCAATATCCCATATGGGCGTCCTACCGAATTTTCTATTCAATCTGCTGATGGTGCTGAGTACAATCTCAAGCCTGCAGAAAATGCCCCGTGAGTTTCATACTAAGTCACTATTTGCTTCAGTAGAACCATTTTACAGTTGTTTTTTGGTACATTGAGTTACATTTAGTAGTTCCTACATGTGATCATCACCTTTATTTTGTACCGTGTTGGATGCTATTGAAAGAACACCAGGACCAGTTTATTATTCTTTCCCAATCATTACTCCCAATGATTACAATGTTCAGAACTTAAATCCAGCATTGATTTGAGCAGTTTGTCCTTGGCAGTCATTCACTTATATTTTTGTATCACTGCATCTGACAGAATTGTCATTGTTATTTGTGCCTTTGTTGTAGTTCTCTTAGAGTGATGGCCTAGGACATACAAATCGTTTCCAGCATAGTTACTAACCGTTGTGTGTTTGAATTTTTCAGATCACGAGATACCATTGTTCTAATATTGAGGCTGTTTAGAATGAAGGTACGAGCTCATTGTCGCATTTAAATGTCAGAACATTTTGCTTGTTCTTCTATTGTCATCTGATAGTATTTTTTCTTAATGATCTCTTCAACTGGCTTTTGATTTGCGTCTTCTATGCTGAAGTTCAGGCACTTGTAGTTAATCATGGACCGTGTTTCCTAAGGATTCGATGATAGTTTGTACTTTGTAATGCCAAGTTTGTCACAGTGGGTGTTAGTGTCCACCACTAGAGGTCAGAAAACCTAGGATGCATGGACACGGACACACGTGTCGGACACGGGATTCGCCATTTTTTAGAAAATGGCGACACGGGGACACGGCTGTATATATATATATATATATATATATATAATATTTAATGTTCAACTACAAAAGTGCCGGTTCCATCTCCTAAGTCCTAATCATGTTCAAGCAAAAGTGCAAAACTAGTTACCAATCTGTCATGGTAAGTTACCATGAGTCCATGACAGCATGAGTGATGAAATACTGATGCATGACATACTATGCACAAGCAACGGCTTTACACTTCAACAATAGCCAAATAACAAATTTTCAGTTTGCTCAACTACAAAACTAAAATTGGATATTTTGTTCAAAACACATGGTGATACTGATTTACTGGTCCCCCAGTACAAATTAATTCAAACAAAAGTCAAGTAGGTTAATTCCTTAATGAATAATGATGTAGAATAACAAACAAAGAAGTATCTTCGTTGTGTTATTGGTGCCTGACATTAGATGTATCCTCAATTCCTCATGCAATTATGTACGGATGGATGATGCAGCTCCATTAGGAGAAAACTTCAAAATAAAATCCTTCAAAAGATAATCAGGAATGAGTTTCAGTCACAGCAAACAACCCACCGAAGCGGAAGGGGTGGGCGGCGTCGAGGAGAAGGACGCGCAGAAGGAGAAGGACCCACATTCATCTCCTTCATGCATGCATGAACAACAATTAACACATATCAAAACATAAATCAAACAGACCATCAAAATAGCATGAATCAAACCGGCGGCCGAAAGTCGAGCCGAGCCGGTGCAGCCCAAGCACAGGCGCGAGCCCAGCACGGAGTGCACGAGCGGCCAAAGGCCGGGCGAGCAAAAAGCGCCGAGCCACGGGCGCGCCGGCCGTGGGCGGAACCAAGTAGGCTGCGCGGCCTGAGCGAGCTAGGCCGGCGGCGACACAGCAGAGAGGGGCTGAACCGGGGGCGTAGGGCGCACAGCCGGAGGCGAGCACGGGAGCGCAGGCCGACGCAGTTGACAGGGGCGAGTCGGGCGCGGGAGTAGGGCGCGACGCCAGTGGCGAGTGCACGGAGCCGGCCGGCGCAGGGAGGCCGCCAAGTCGGAGCACGGGCGCAAGCCAAGAGCGAGGGGGCTGAGCCAGGGGGCAGCCAGTGGAGGCGGCGCCGGGCCGGGGAGGCGCCATGGGGAGGTGAGCTCGAGAGAGAGAGGCGCTGTAGCTGGAGAATGGATCGATCGAGTAAGCTCTAGAGAATGGAGATGGTCAGATGGATACCCTACAGCGCTAGGGTTATCCTATTCTAGCTTGGGCTGGGCTGAATGTATTGGGCTCAAGTGTCCGATACGTGTCCGATTTTAATTTTAATTTTTTTCGCGGGATTAATTCCGGACACGCCTGCAATACGTGTCCGAGCCGTGTTGGAGCCGTGTCTGTGTCCAACACGGACTCACTGGAAGCCAGGCGTGTTTGTGTATCCCAGCAGAAAACCATTTGGAACCGGCTAATAGCTGTTGGTTCCCAGATTTCGCACCAAGTTTCATGCAGGGTTGTGCAAGTGTGGTGCAATCCCATGCTCCCTGTTGTAAGGTATCATTTGAGGTTGCTACCAAATCCATGGTTGCCTTGCTTCTTGTGGCCTACTTTGTTGCTGCTTCAGCCCACATCCTCACATGAGATGATCCTTACATCTGCCTCTATGCTTTGCTGCTTAACCAAATTGTCAAAAATCAGTGTAGTTCTTGGTTTGACATACCAAGTGGTCGATACTTAATACAGGTCAAGTCTCAGAAAAGCAGTTACGTGTTAACTTTAAAGAACTGTGGCGCAGGATCCTGTTTTTCATGAAATGAGTGATCCACGTGGACTTTACAGAAGAACTGCCTTACTCAAACACGTCTGAAGTATACCTTGTTTTCAAAATAATAGATTGTGGAGTGTGCTATTTTTTTTTAATAAGAAAAAGGAAAAAACTAGTTTAGCGACCTGATCTAGGCTAGTTACTGCCGTTAACCTGCCAGTTTTTTCGGCCCCAGGCCGATACTGGGAACCCTGGTTATGAGTTATGAGCAAAGAGAAGCTTGGCAATTGGTGATTACTGACAAGTTTGCACGTCTTAGTTGTGCCTGAACCGTTTTCTCTGTCCTTCGTTGCATCATGAAGTGAAATTGGCTGTTTTTGCAGGCTGTTGAGAAGAGTAAAGGAAGAAGAAAGGGCATCTTCTTCAAGTAGAGGCAGTGTGTTGTATTTATGTTTGTGCGATTTTTCTATATATGTAGAATTGAAGAGTTGGTGTGCTGTGTCTATTGCACTGTATTACTGTAAAGGATTGGTTCATTATACCCAATTTTGCTGTAAAGAGAATCAATGGAAGAAGCTCCTTGTAAGTGCAGTTTTATCTAATAGTTCATTCCATTCACCTCCTTAGCTCCCCCTGGCCTGGCTAATCTTGGTTGCGTAGACGAATCTGATTCTAGGAAGTGTGCGTATATAACATGCCTACCAAACTTTCGGTTGCAGCTTATCAGTGTGCTTAAACAGCATCAGGCCGTGACTGTGATCTTGTTTCTGTTAAACGAAGACTGCGGTCTTGTCATAAAGCAATTTGGATCAGATAAGATCCTAAATTCTCTCGATTCTTTAACCCTCTGAATGCGTCTCAGACAGTTGTCTATCTTGTTTTGTTGTGGTAAGACGGGTTTAAATGTTTTGATATATAAATTTGAACACTTCTTTTCTGATTTTAACGACAATGATTTTAGATTTGGTACTAATCTCAAGTTAATATATTACTAATCAGTTTTTTAATCAGTTAAGATCAACACAAGAACATAAATTAGCATTTTATTTTTGTCTAGTTCAACGTTTTGCTTTGGGATTGATATAAAGCTTGGCTTAACAATAATTTTCAACATGCTCTCTACATTTTTGTCCACCCCCACGCTCGCACCATAGTAAAAAGACAATTGGCTATATGGCACTCAAATTTTGTGTCGTTTGCTACGGGACACCTAACTTTCGTGTTTTCGCTGAAAGATACTACAAATTTGTGTCTATTTGTTGTGGGACATTATACTCATTTAAATAATATACCACGCTTGGAGAGGAGAGGGAAGGTGGATGAAAAGACTATTTTGCCCTCCATCCTTCCCTCTTCTTCTTCCTATCTCCCTTCTCTCTCCCGCCGCCAGAGCCATAGATGGCGGCTAGGACACCAATGGCGCACCCTTGCCCATGGTCAGCCATCCTATCCACCGCCCGCACCAGGATCGACCTATCCCTTCGCACCGCCGTGGCGCCTCCCACGACCATGCATAGTAGCTCTAGCGCCACTAGTGTGTGCTGCACCATAGCCCCCGCCTCTGGAGCCGTATATGGCGGCCAGGATGCCGATGGCGCACCCCCCTGCACTAGGATTGACGCCATCCCTCCGCACTGCCATGGTGCCTCTTGCAACCATGCACAGTAGTTTTAGTGTCGCTAGTGTGTGCTGCACCGTGGCCCCTGCCGTCCTTGACACCACCATCGCCTCCACAGCCGCTGATGTCGTTCCCAACTCGACCGCCGTTTCCCTGTTCCCCTCCTCCAGCAGCACGACCAACGACACCTTGGCCACCCGCCTCACCATCGCTGGCTCCCACACCGCCGTGACCACCCCCGCTGACACAACCCTCGCCGCGACTTCCGTCACCTTCTCCAACGTTCGCAGCTGAAAGCATCTAGGCCCCTAAAAATAATTTTGGTAATTAATAACAACAATGTGTTATGAGACTAATATGTGTGCTAAGATGTTTTAAAGGCTTAGTCCCGGAGTTTGAATGACGATATAAAAATGGCAATGCAAAGATAATAAATGATCGACATGGCTCAAGACCAGGGATAGAAAACCCGGAATCGATAGAAATCTCGGCCGGCGGGCAGTAACGGTAACCGGCTGGTTACTAAAAATCCCGGTGAAAAATCGAACAAAATTCGCAAACCGAATTTTGAACTCTGATTACCGCCTAGTAACTGGTCCGGTTACCGCCCGGTAGCCGGAAAAATCGGTTTAAAAACCAGAAAAACAGAGAAAATGGGTAATTAGTAATTGGAATAATACAAACATTAATTAGAAAGTGTTTAATGAAGTAACAATCCTCAAAGTGTTTAGTAAGTAGCAATTGGAAAAAAATAGAGAAAACCTTGCTAGCTTCACTCTCCGAGGCAACCCTCTCCTCCAAGTACTCAGCAACATCTAAAATAATAAAAACATAAGTTAATGGTAATGAATAATAACTTAACTAGCATACTAAAAACAATAATGGTATAGCAATTCATACCAATACATTATCGAGAAACACGAAGGTTGTGCAATGTACTCATTGTGATCAAAGAGTACAAATCCTTCATCTTGAGCTAGGTAGGCTTTGTATTGATCCTAAGTGTATGTTTTATGGGCACGTTTTACCCAATGATTATAAACTTATTGATAATATTCGGGTTACACCCACTGATAAACTATTCTTGCATCCCATTGATAAACTATTCTTGCATTGTTGTTGAAGAGTACAAGACCGTAATGGTGAATAGGATAAGAATAAATGTCTGATGAATGAGAATCATCACCAGATGGTAATAGGTTGGCATCTCGGCGTCCATAAGTCTGAATAGACCTTGGGCTAGCATAGGATTCATAGGAAGAAGAGTCCTGTGGCCGAGAATGATCTTGTTGGCGACCCTTAGGCCTCGTGTAGGTCTTATGAATTGTTCTTGAAGTATGACAACCATGGTCTTCATCCTGGGTAGCATGCGTGAAATTTTTCGCAGGTGAATTCCAATGGTTAGTCTTGTACTGCATCATGAGCTATCCCACCATCAACACCATCATCGGACGATGGAGAGCTACTATCACCAGACTCTTGGTACCGTACTTCATCAGATGGCGGACTTTCTGTTTCTTCATCGCTTCCCACAATATCCTCCTTAATGACCTTTTTCTTCTTCTTATCAGACACTAGCTTCCTTGTTTGTGTAAGTGAGGCAAAGTCCGCAGCCAATTTTTCAGTTGGTTGGCTACTTTCCAAGATGACTCTTGCCAATATTTTTCTTTATCCATTGCTTCAACGGTTGACCATCTAGTGCTTTATCCAATTCCTTCTCAAGGATGGCATCAATTATAATTGTGGATGGTATGGGGGGCTCACCTTCCTCGTCTAGTACGTGATCCGATTGTATCATGGAGCTTTCAAGCCACTCATGGATTGGGTTCTCTCTGTCATACATAGTAGTATTAATTAGATCGCCAAAAGTATCTACATCCCTATCTTCATTCCTAGTCTCATGCTCTTGCAATCGTAGCCTTAGATTATAGTAGACATATACAAGCTTATGCAGTTTCTTGTACCCAAGACGGTTCCTCAATTGTGTATGCACCAATGCAAATGTGCTCCAATTACATTCACATCCACTGGAGGAAACACATTGTGATACAATCCGCAAGGCATATTTTTGTAGTGTTGGTGCCTTCGCTCCAAACGTCATCCACCATGTAGCTACAAGTAACATGAAAATTATATTAAACTCATAGTGACTGTTGATTTTCTATGTATATATAAGTTGATAACAACATACCTACAGTATGACGATTATCACTAATGAAAGCCTCATTTTAAGCAAATATGCCTCATCGATTATGATATAATTCTACCTCGCCTAGAGCCTGCACTGCCTCATCAGGTGTATCGGATATTCTTTGAATATTTTTTGTCAGGTGAACGACGAGGGTTGGATTCTTCCCCAAACCATATAGGTTGTGGCTCTGTGGGTTTGGCAACGATGCTGTCCAACCAAACACACTTAGAATGTTAGAAAAAATACAATAAATATATTTTATGTGTTTGGATTTAGGAAACTATGTTTGGATTTAGGAAACTATCTACTTGCCTGGAATCATATAAGTGTGGTTCTTCATCATATAAATTCTTCGATTAACCAGCTCTATAACACGATTATAGGTAGCGTCATCTTCTTTAAATACATTTTGAAGTTCAAATTGGAGATCATATGTTTTTTCAATCATTCCTACCACTGTTGCGGGTTTCTACTAGTCTACAAATCTTAGTAGTCGATAAATCAGTTCTACCATTTTAATGACCCAATCCATACTGGACCACCATTGTCTACTTGTGAGACATGAATACATGTATTATCCTTCTTCACTCATGCTCAAGTGGTTGGAGCTCCACATATTTGATACCATCCACTTCATGAACTTGTCTTTTCTATCCCAAAAACTTTTCAAAAAAAATAAATTTCGTTCCAAACCCTGTGGCGTTTGGACTAACTATCTCTCCTCCAATTTATTATCGCATTTCATTATAGAGGCGACTGTGGCTGTATAAGAACCGACAAATCCTCTTGTCTGCCTTAACAACTCCAGCAACCACCTCGAACTAGCCAATATCCTTCAACATGAGGTTGACCGTATGCGGCACACACGACTGCCAGACTAAAGTTGGATACTCTTCAATTACCAGTTGACATGCTTTCTTGTAGTTTGCACCATTGTCGACCACAATCTGCATAATATGTTGAACTCCAACTTCTTCCACAACTTTACGTATCTCACGATACAAAAAGTCAGCATTTTGTATCTCTCCAGTTGTATTCACTGACTTATGAAAAAACATTCTTCCATTGCAGTACAATATAGAGTTAATAATACTCATCTGTGTAGGTCCTGTCTATGAATCACACATGATGGAGACTCCATATGTACCCTAGTCATCTTTGAACTGTACTACATACTCCTTTATATCTTGTTCATTAGCATCAAGATATGGCCCATCAATTTCATAGCCTCTTGGTGACGGAACACCTCGACCAAGCCCTTGTGTCTCTATGATGGCAGCACGAAAATAAGGACACTCTGCCTTTTTCCTAGCAATATCATTACTATGGAACCACTGAGACCAAATTTTTTCAAGTTTTGACTTTACTTCTCCACAAAGTGTTGTATCAATGCAGGGTTGGAGGGGCGCCCGACTGCGCAAAATATCAAAATCAACTCTCATGGACTGTGACTTGCCAAACATCACATTGATTCTTGTACCCCTTCCTTTGCCACTTCCACTTCCCCTACCATTTCTACTGCCACCACCATATTCAAACGTCGCACCACTGGCTTGTGCCCTTTGTTGGAGCTAGTGTACCTCCAACGACTCTCAATGAGCCCATTCCATCTGCATTTCCTCACCATCACCGAAGACATCTTGAGATGATAGACCACGAGCTACAAGCTCTCTTGCTGCTTGCTCGATTCGCAATTGTTCATCTTTAATAGATTTCTTTCTTGCCTTCGCTTCTTCAAGACTTGCTACCATGAGCCTTCGGACTTCTATTGGAACTCCACTGCAAGTAATAACATCCCCGTGTCTCTCAGCAAGATGTTCTTTTAGACGGGTGACACCTCTGTCTGATTTCATAAGATTATAATATCTGCACTTTCAACCAACACCTCTTAGTCTCTCTCGATGCTCCTAAATATTGATAGATTTAGGAGCTATTACCTACAATAATTGTTTATATGTTAATAGATATATGGCATGGGCATATTGCAATAATGATGGTGTGGGCTCATTCATTGTCTGCCATCTATCCAATATACATGTTGTAGTATGATTATTTCTTAAAGTTTGCATTGTGATTTGAAATATTTTCAGCATTAGGTACTGAAGATGCCCAATATACATGTTATAGTATAATGTTTTATTTGAATTAATCACCCTTCCTATAGTAAATAATCATTTATTGTATATAGCAAGTTATGTAACCTATTACCTATGGTTTCACCATTACCAAATAATTTTTTGGTTCACTTTGCTTTGATCAGTCTGCTAAAGTTTCAGATCAATATGTGATTTTAAGAACTTGTCTATACTTGCTCCTTGTTTGAGTTCTACCAATTAACAAGCAAGGAACTTATCTTACCTGCTTCTATTGTTGTTGCCGAAACACATTGTTGTCTGCTTTGTTGTCACCGCTGCTTCTTCTTACATCGTTCTTTGCTAGCTCTTGTCGACTCTTCTTCTTTGCAAATCGAGGGAAGGGAGGCAAGTGGGGGAGAGCAAGAGGGAAGTAGGCTGCTGCTGGCTGCTCTAAGTGCTAGTTGGAGTGCAAGCATCCAAGGAGCATACATGTGCTGTCAAACAGGCAAAGTGCAAGCATCGAAGGAGCATCCAGTGCTGTCAAACAGTCCAAGTGCAACTGTGCAAGCATCCAAGGAGCATTATGCAAGCATCCAGTGCTATCAAAGAATAAAAAAACAACCAAGTGAAAAATAACAAGTGAAAAAATATGTTTCAATACGTAATCTAGCACAAAAAGGCCTAAACTAACCTAGGAAGTGCATTATATAGACATAAATTCAAATTTTAAAAAATTTGGCTGGTTACTGTTCACCCAATCTCCACCGATAAGACCGGTTACCACAATAACCAGCTGGTTTTTTTCCATGCTTAAGACAAAGGTATTATGTAGCTTAAGGACTCTTTTATAGTTTTTACCGGTCTCGGTGTTTGGTAAAAAGATCGGATTTATAGGCTAGATGCCATACTATAAAGAAAGATCATGGCTAGTAGCTTGATGATCTATTTTGTGCTATCTTGATCAACTAAGAGTGTAACACCCTAGCCCAACACTAAGCCCGAAATGTCACCAAACTACCCTAACTACTAATTTTAACAACAATTAGCAATAAATTGCAGCAAGCAATTCAATTCTAAAACCTGTCCACAGGTCACAACAACATAAGAATAACGACATGGCAAGCACAAATATTTAAACTCTAGATAGTAATTGTAATACCCCAAATATATTTAAGTGAGAAGAAATACGTTAGAGAGGAGAACCAATTAGAGAGAGTAGATTTAACAGATGTTTCAGGGGGTTTTTGAGTATTTCAGACAACCTGGGCTGTGGGCTCTCAGCCCATAGCATTTAGGCCCAAGGGGGAGGGGCAGCCAGCCATATAAGAGGGGGAAAACCATAGCTTTGCTACAGTACCATCGTAGCACTGTAGCACGTCCCCATTGCTGCCGCCCCCTCCATGCTGTCCTCCTTGGCCAAGCCTTGTCGCCCCCTTGCCGCTGGCCAAGGAAGAAGGGAAGAGAAAGGAAGATGAAGGGGGAGAAGGGAGAAGAGAATGAAGAGGGGATCGCGTGGTGTTCATCGCGTTCTACAGCAGGTTCTTCAACGGTAATCTTGATCCCCATTCTTTTGGTGGTGTATTTGATTAATTAGGCGACGTCGGTAATAGATCTGTTTAGGACGGTCAGTATCGGCCGATGTTTTTGAGGAAGTTAACTGTGGAATCTATCCTAGATGCCTCCTAGAGAGTTGTGGGCGACGTCGCTAGCTTTTAGTAGAGTATTAGATCACGTCGTTTGGACAAGCAGTTTAGAAGTTATGAATTTCGTAGCACTGTTGTTCTGCAGTTCTGTCATAATTCTGACAGTCAATGTTAATTAATCATTAGCAAATAGTTAATAAATTTTTTTAGAGGATCTCACCAAAATGAAAGTTGTAGGTATGCTTGTAAGCTTTTCAGAGAGCTAAATATTATAATTTTTTGGATAAGTGTACTAAAAGATACGTTAGTTTTAGTCTTGCTGTCCAAAACCTCTGACGGGATTTAGTAGTGCTAGTAATATGTTTGGTAGGGATAAAGATGACAAAATCTGGGAATCTCACCAACTAGTTTTATGTGGATAATTTAATAAGATTTCAGGAGAATCAAAGAATACTAGATTTGGATAAGTATACAGAAAGTTATGAATTTTGGAAGGCGACTGTTCTGTTTTGGGACAAATCGATGTCTATAGAAGTTGATGTTTTGGGTTACGCTAGGGAGCGTAGTGCGTCGTGTACTTATTTCTAGTACCATCTTGTCCAGAAATGTCCTATTAGTGTGGTTGCTACATTTGTTCAAGTGGTTTGATTCCGGGGGTAGCACCCTCCCCGCATCAGCAAGCTTCTCACGGTTGAGGCAAGTATAGTCAGTGGTAGATTATTCATGAGTGACTGTTCATGTTTGCTAGTATTATGAATGTATGCGCTATTCATGGATGCTTGAATGTTATGAGTGTCAATGATCATGAATGATAGAAGTATAAGTAAGATTTATTCATGCATGATGCTGCTGTATTTACATGTTAATGATGGATAGAGAAATGGTACATGTGCATCATATCATCATATTTGAGGCTTGGTCACGTGGTGACCAAGCAATGATTTGAGGTCCCCGTCATGTATATGACGGGCTTATGGTCCCCACACTTGTGGAGTGTGGGCTTGTGGTCCCCATACTTGCGGAGTATGGGCTCTTGGTCCATGTGCTTGTGAGCACAGGTATAGATATGCAGCAACGGTTGCATACCCTGTATTACTGGTAAACTCCAAAGAGAGTCAAAGAGAAAGGATGCATTGAGCATTGCATAAGCATGTGTTATAATATATTGTGAAGACATAAGAATAGTTGTTGAGGTTATAGTCGTGTGTTATATTGTCATATTATTTGTACTTTGCTGAGTCTGTGGACTCACTCTTGCTGTTGTTTATGGTTTTAGCTATGACATGCATAGGAGGGACTAGAATGAGATGTGTTGCACACAATCATGAACCACCCATGAATGATTGATTTTAGATAATGAATTAATAATTGAGCAAACTGCCAGGATATATTCGTTTGGTTATGTATTAATGCCTCTATTGCTTTGTAATAGAGTTAATTGGCAATTCATGAAGATTTTATGATTTTGGTTAAGATTGGATGTTGGATTAATTGATTGTGTTTTTTATACTTGCTGGAACCTCTTGTATGGTTGACTTTACAATGGGGGTTCTGCCAAATTTTGGTATTATGACTTAGGTTTTAAATTGTTACTCTGTAATTTTAGTAGCATTTCAGGCTCATGTTGGGTTGGGGTGTTACAGTAATGTAGAATAACAGCTCAAGAATTAAGTAAAACCAATCCATAAAGAGACTATTGAATGAATAACATGTTCCAACCAATCATCTAGAATCATTCAATGTCTGTCATAGCCTAAGAGGTTAAATCGTCATGCTAAGGTAAAGTTGCTTCATGATAATGATCGAATAATTGAGTGTATGCCGTGTTCCAAGTGATATCCCTTCTCAAGAAGCGTCATCAACAATCACCTAAAAATAACAGTAAAGCAAGGGTGCGTCCACGACTCAGCAAGTACAATAATAAGTAATGAATAATGTTTAAACATCAGTACACAGTATCATCATTAACATCAATTGTTCACTTTCCTTTATTCTCATGCTCAATCATGAAATTCTCCTTTTTTATTCTCATACACATTTACCAGTTACCTTTTATTCAATACATTCCTACGCTATATGTCCATATGCATTTCTTTTGCGTATACCGGTATAGCATAACTGTTCACCCGTCGATGATACACTCTCAAGTTCGTCTTCCTCAAGGATCGGAGACCTCCTCCACTCCCATGGAGTTGTGATCAATATGATTACCTTCTCATATACAATGATGTTTATGAATTCACAAATATTCATAGTTTTATCAACATTACTATTGTCCAACAATATCATATCCAACCATAAGGAATAAATAATGACCATTAACATTAATTGCAATTAAATAAGTAAAATTACATCAATATAATGGTAATAAATAGTAAAGCATACAATGTTCAACCATTGAACACCGTCTACCATGCACTTGCTTGTTTACCCTTGTAACATCGGATAGCGATGCGGCAGTAATGCACAAGAGGGCACACTCCCTGGAAAACAATTCAAAACATACCTAAAAAATCATACATCACAGCACCGACACTTTATGCTAACTGTCATCGCCAGGGGTGAAATCGCCTGTGGGTCAGGGATTGCAACCGTGGTCTTGCCAGGGGTGCAACCTGAATTTCGTAGGGTGGTGCAGCCGAGAGTCGCCAAAGGCATTCAGCCCGAAATTTCAGGTGTAAGCCGGCCAGAATTGTCGGGTGGTTGCAGCCTTGGGATCGTCGGATGGATGTAGCCTGGGAAAGTGATATAGATTGGGCTGGAGCCCCATGGTTGGAAATATTGGTTTGGAACCAAGTGATTGGAAATATTGAGTTGGAACCTAAAAAATTGAGATATTCTGGATTGAGAACCAGTGGTAAAAATGGGATATGACCGAGAAAAAATATGGGATTGTATAGGAGATGGGATCTCCACTAATACTTTACAATAAAACTCAGTTTATTAAAAACCTGTGTTAGTTAAAATGCTAAGTCTCAGGGGTTTTGCTACTACCTACCCTATTTCTATAAATGGCTTTTGTGCAAAGTAAAAGAACCTTTGAACCTCCCTTTGTTCAGCCTTGCATATATAATAATTGTATTGTGTGTTGACTCGCGAGTACGATTGTGTATTCATGTTTGCTATTTATATTATTTTAGTCAGTAAGCACAAAAGAAGACGACAGGGACAAATATGAGTATTGGACAAGACTGAAGATCAAGAAGGCCAAGAACTAGGTTGCGGGCCCATAGTCGATTGCCAGTGGGTATATTGTGAGGGTTTCACATGTTACACTTTTATTCCGCTGCTTATTCTTAAAGGTATTTGGCCCGTCCGACCATTCTGCAAGTCAAAAGCCGTAAAGTATATTTACGATTTATTTAATGTTATGCAATAGCTTTACTTTTTCGTGATATGTGTTTGAATTAATAATGTAATCGTGTGTGCTATCTACTGATCCAGAGAATGGTATAAATATACACAGTGGTTCCCAAGTTCTAAATTTGGGGTCTCACAGTATAACAACATATCGAAAGCGTAAGAGCAGTACTCGTTTCATTCCCATCCTACTGTGCACTAGTGTGTTAAATTAGGCCATCCAAGACTTTCTGGAATCCTCACGAAATAACTTACAATTTCGTAGTTATGACAAAACTCTTATTCTACCATTTTCTATTCCGTTCCTTTACTCGAAGACTGTCCCAAATTCCATCAGAATAGTTTGTTTCATAATTTTATATCTTTAATTCTACAACTTGAACATATATGAATAATATAAGTTCTGGAAACTATACAAGATTTTCTACAATATTCAAGTAAACACAAATATTTAATTTTACCAATTTCTACACGAAATCGACCCAACTACACGACAGCTGCCATCTACGTCTGGAATCTAGACAGCAACCTTCCGAAGGCCTTTATATGACTACGAAGTCCTAAAGAAGAAATCAGTTCTTAATTACCTTTAGGCATTCTTCCCTTTCCTTTGTTGACACAACAGCCCAGATTCGAGGAACCCTTGTCACTGTGGGTGGCGGAGCTTTCTCACAAATGAGTTCGACTTGGATGTCAATCTCCTTCTGTGAGAGATCTACAGTATCAAAGAAACTACTCAACAATCAAGCTCAAAATTAATAAAAAAGAGTTGAGTTGAAAGACCATTTATCTTCCTCGAAGTCTCTGGTCGAATCCTTATTCCCGAGTGCCTCCACATGGGGTGTGCTCAGTTCTTCAAGGGACTAATGCGGCACACGATGAAATCTCTCACCACGTGCTATCTGGTAAGCCCCTCTTCCTTCAAGTTTTTTATGGCTTGGATGTAGGGGGCAATCCGATTGAGGTCATTGGGAATCGAATCCCAGGAAGGACTCTTATCAGCAGTTTTCCCTGCAAAGAAGAGGTTGTTGTCTAGTAGAACCATCTCTTCTTCCATCCCGGCCATGACGACTGGGTGAACATGTGAATATACTCCCTCGACTTCCTGTTGTGGAGCTTCAGACCAAAACTACCCGTGATTCCAGCCTACCTACTCATTCCGTAGTAGTACTGGAAGCAATCTAAACCTGGGAGAATCCCCAGATACGCTTCGCACAAGTACACGAACATGCTCAATATTGTGATCGAATTTGGAACAAGATTCACCAATTCCATCCCAAAGTGTCCAAGTACGAGTGTAAGAAAAGGGTGAGTGGGCAATCGGATGCCACATTCACACTACGCTTGAAATACTAGAATGGTGTTGTCTTCACCCGACGGCCAATGTTGTCCAGCAGCTTTAATCCACTTCACATGTTCCTTCTTCGGGATCTTCTCGGTGGCGACCAAAGCCTCCATCTTGGTCGTGTCCATCTCCGATACCGCCCACTAAGAAGCGGTTCCAGCCATTTTCTCTGGGCAAGGTTGATTTGGATTTGGAAATATTTGAGGAAAGAAGACGATTTGGTTAGCGGCGGAGAGAGCGAGAGCTCGAGAAACAGTTGAAGTTGTTGGGAAAGTAAAAACCCTAAGTCATGCCTGCGGTAAGTTTTTATAGCCGCACGCTTGAGTTAAAGATTGTGGGAACTCAACTGTTACCACCTCTTCGAGAACTGCTCCAACAGACAGGTCTGTGAGAGTCGATTGAGATTCTTTAATTTGTCTATTCGAGAAAACCGAGTCTGTCTTTACAATTTGTGAGACCCCGGTTTATTAAACTTGTAATACTTAACCTTCCACTGGTTCTAGTATCACAAATAGAATAATCCGCGTCTCGATGAACATGTGCCTCCCGAACAAGCGGCACACATACATCAATTCCAAGCATGCATCATTTCCATACAAATGAAATATAACAAGTCTACCAAAAGACATACATAATATAAGTTATTACAACACAAATGACCGCCAAATGACATAAGTAGCAAATAAGTAACAATGAAGCAAAAGTTGCCATAAGATGGCTTAAACCAAAAGACGACCGGTTAGCCACATAACACCACAGGGCAACCGAGGGCCTCCAAGCTAATCGCCCAGTAAGCGCCACAACAACTCACAAAAGTGAGGTCCATCGGACTCACTATCATCCTCTGCACAACACAAGCAATGCGGTGAGTACAAAAATATACTGCAAGACTTACGAGTAGCAAGCCTATACATAGCTACATGAAAGTCAGTATTCAAAGGAATGTGGTTATATGGTTCTTTGGGCGCATAAAGCAAGTTTCATTTGCAATATTGTAATAGATTGAACAACAGTTTGTAAAATCTGTTTTTAAGCATTTAAATAACAGCGAGTAAACATAAGTAACAAGTATCCACCTAGAAGTGACTTTCCCAAAAGCCACCACAACATAGCATGAATCCCTGATTCATACCACCCATCAAGTTTTAATTGTAAAATGGTTGTAGTCTAACTCTTGAAAATCTTATCCAAGCGTGTCCATAACCTAGGACGAGGCTATTCGAATAGTTTTAATCCCTGCAGGGGTGTACCAATGTACCCACACTTGGACCGCCTTTTGCCAAGCTATTAAGCACACTTCCTTTGGTATGCTGCGCGGCTAAGTCCTCTGAACCCTTTCCAATGGAATATGCTAATCAAGAGACGCATGCGTATGGGGTTAATCCTTAGTGATCTGCCGGCGAAATATGGATCACAAGGACCCATACGTGGAGCAAGATACACCGCCCTCGGCGGTGTTCTCCTCCCTACAAGCGTGTCCATGTTGCATATAATCAAATATGCAACCCACCACGCGACTCATTAATTAACACAGTCCAAAGTACTCACTAAGAGAGGTCCCATATCCCTCTAGTGTGGTTAGCACGCATTGTAATGCTCGGATAATGAGATACTCACAAGTAGTTCGGTCCTTAATTGACCGGGCACCATTCCAATCACACCCAAAAGATCACACCATCTTACCATTGTGCCCAAGTCTAAATTGTTTTCATTTTCAGTTTTAGTTTTGCAATTTAGACAAAGCACAAGGCTGAAATATACATATTATAACAGGTTTGTGTGATCAAGGTTATCGACAAGTCGATAACCGCCCATTTCTACCGATAGCTAAGCATGGCTAAGCATAATGACACGTAAACTACTAAGTGACAAGGGTCCATCCATCGAACCCAAAATCACGACAAGTAACCTAGGCTTGGTAGTAGAGGAATAAACATTTCCTCGATAATGCATCTAGTAGGCCAACTACTGACAATAGTTTAAAACAACATAGCAATGCATACATAGAATTTGCAAACAATATATTAGACTTTGAAAATAGTAGGAACAATATGATCAAATGAATGCTACATCCGCTTGCTCGGTGAAGTGCAGAATCGATGGTCTTTGTGGCTCAATATCAAGATTAATAATATTGTCTTCGGAACCTAACGCGAAAAGGCGATAAGCAAATAAGAACGAAGAACACCAAATAAATCTCAACAGCAAAACACATCCAAATCTAATAAAATTTACACTACAGCTAGGGAATGACTTTATAAAGTGACAGGAACAAGAATTTTGCAATTTGGTCTTAACATGAAAAAGATATGGACAAAATACTCTTTCTCAGCCCAATATCAACCTAATTAATAATTAATACTATTCATGGAGAAATTTTCCAGAATGATCTAAGGTCTGAAATTTTTATAGCAGGTAGATTATGACATCCTAATAACAGCAAAGTTGGATTTACTAAATTTGGAGTTATACACATTTACTTATGATTTTTCTAAGTTGTAAATCTAATGCAAATCATTTTACAGAATTATGAACATGCTCAAATCCTATTTTATATGAAAGTATACTAATAGACGAATTTAACAAAATTGATTTTGCACAAATTGGATTTATCTGAAAAAGATATGCATTTTCAAGATTAAAACTATTTCGGAATATTCAAAATGACAAATCAAGTTATTCTTAACTAAACAATTTCACACTCTTTGGAACATGCTTAAATCCATTTTTACAATAAACTAAAGTGACAACATAATTTATTACCGTTGGAATTACCTAAAAAGCAGTTAAAATGAATTAGTTATGAGTTTCTAAAGTTTTTATATCATTTTGAGTTGTTAAACAAATACTTACCGAAATACAGAACAACCCTAATAAAAGAAAACGACGTGGACAATTCTCCACCCTTGATCTAAAATCCTCCGGCTCACGCGCGCCGAAAACAGCGCATGCGCGCCAAACCTAATCGGAGCCCACCGTTGGATCAAGATCCAACGGCGCACCTGAGTGTAAGCATTCGGACGGTGCGGTTGCAAACACAATCTCAGCCGTTGATCGAAAGATCGACGGTCGAGAATGATCAAGGCAACCGGAGGGTCCGAATGCACACAGAGATCTGGGCCGCAGATCTAGAAATGAACGGTGGCTAAAGATCGAAGTTCAAAAAGAGGTGCTGACATGTGGGACCGCATGTCAGTGACTTCGAGTCACCCACGCGCTGGTTTAACCCACGTGCACAGTGCACTGGGCCCACTTGTCAGCGACTGAGAGTGGCGGTTAGGATAGGATTAATGCTTCTAATGATTACCATTAACTAGGCACTAATGAATACTGGAATTTTATTTTAACCCCTCGGGCCCACAAGTCAGCGACCCAAAGGAGATTTCCGACATGGATTAACATGCCGACACATTTATTAACCGATGATTAGCATTAATGATGTAGGAACAGTGCGGGATTGAACCAGAGAGTGATTTAAGGATATTGGGCCCACTGGTCAGTGGCTCAACCACAAAGATTAAGACATAATTAATAACTAATGATTAGTAATTAATGTGTCCTAATCAAATGACGAAAACGGGAGCTGTTGTGTCGGCAAAACCCGAGTGAGTTCAACGGCAAATCGCCGGCGACACTGGCCGCGGCGGCGCCCACCAAGGACCAAAATGGATTCGCAATAGCACAACGAATCTAATGGTAGCATTCTCGCCGGCGGTGAGGGACTAGGACGCCGGCTAGCCGGAAAATGAAAACAGGAGCTTTACTGCTAAACACGAAAATCGCGATGAGCTCCACTGCGAGCCTAGGGTGCGGGTGCCAAAGCTTCTAAGGACTAATAAGAAGCTACCTTAGTGACAAGAAGCTTCGAAGATGGCCGGAGATGCTTGATCACGGTGGCTTCATGGACATGAAGAAGAAAGGTTGAAAACGACACCCTGAGCCAAATGAGTGATACCAAATCATCAAAATAGCTTCATAATGATTCACAGAAGCTACATGAGCAAGTAATTAGAAAATGGAGCACTCACCTGAGCTGAGGAAGAAAATGACCAGATTAGTAGAATTTGAACAAACCCCAAATTGGACAATTCACGAGAATCAAATCCAAAATTAAGTGAGGAAATGTTCAAGGAAGTAAATAGATAAGGTTAGGGCAAAGAAACATGAAGGAGGACCACTGGAACACCAAGAACACCAATGGAGCTTCACGGGTCAACAATGACGGTTTGCCATTTTTGAGGTGTTAAGCTTCAATATTGTGAATGGGGCTTGATGGTGGTCTAAAGACATACCAGGAGGCATTGAGAGTGCTTATAAGGCCAAGAAAGTGTTAGGGTTTGCACCACTCATGTTTGGTGACAAAGCACAAAGCACAAGGTGCGTGACATGGAAAAGATTATAGGCCGGTGCACTAGGGCATGCATGGCGAAAGTGTCTCCCACGACCCTTACTATGGACTAGGGCGGCCGTAGGAGGCATGAGATGACACTGCCATAACCCTCCTACTGTTCATGCACGGCTAGAGGTTGAAGACGACCCGTGAAAAGGTTCGGTGACTCACGGCCGTTGGATGAGACACGAACGGCTGAGATAGCGCCACGCCTACGGGCTTTAAAACACAACAGAGATATTGCGAACCCTACGATTAGAAATGAGCGGCTCGAGATAGCTCCACGTTGCAAACTCAAATTACAACGAAGAGTGCGCGCGTTGGATCTTAATCCAACGGCTCGATTCAAAAATGCAGCGGAGGGTCGAAGGTTTGGAAATCTCAGCGGTTGGATGGAGATCTAACGATGCGACAATCGGACTTGCAGCGGAAGGTCAGAAGTGATACACGCGGCGCGTGTGATTTAGATCTAACGGTTGAGATCCACCGCGCGTTTAAAGAGTGGCTCGGTGCATTTAGTTGATGGACCAAGTCGATTGGCTCGAGCCCTAGTCCGACTCGAACCCGAGTAACATAAAACCAGTTTGACTTTGAAATAAAAACAGAGACTTTGAAAGATTTATTTGAGGTAGCAAATTAACTCCAAAAATTATGAAATTTTTACAGGAGCTTGCTAACCCAGATATTAACCTTGTGTAAAATTTTCAGAGGTTTTTATCCTGCGAATAAATCTCCAAAAATTCTGCAAGGCTCTGTTTTATTGTTTGACCGAGAGTCAAACAGGTTTGACTACCCCTAAAAATATTCAAACAATTTCTAAAAATTGTGAAATTTTTCAGAGGGGTCACATGCCATCACAGAGACTTAGGAAAAATATTTCCAGAGGATGATCATAAGATTTGACAAGATTGTTTTTGGAATAACAAGATTTGGATCAACAAGACTTGTGACAATGTATTTCCATAATCCCTTGTACAAGAATTGTTTGGCACAATAAGAAATACATGATGTAAGAAAAAGTTTTAATTCCTACTGATTTTCTTACATTTGAAACACAAGCCCAAGATTGGGATGTTACACAATTCAAGTGAAATTACCTTGTTAACCAAGTCTATTTCTGTCGAATGAAGTACCATTCGGAAATGCTTTACTTTTTACCACCATTCTATGACCTTCTTTCCAAATAAGTTATTTTCGCTTGAAGTTGAGGGGGGAGGGCTAGATGACGAGGATATAACAATCCTTATTTTACTGTTTATCTGTAATTCTCATTATAGATGACAATATCTTTATGTTAATCTTAAGTATACCCCTTAATATTCATGAGAGAGAAACTTAACCATGTGGTCGTAAGTCTTTCTACGATCACCCTATGGTCATGACCCTTTCTATGACCATAGAATAGTCGTAAGTCTCTCTATGACCACCTTGTGGTCGTGGAACTTCCTACGACACCTGTTAATTGATCGGCCTACTGACTTGTGGGCCTAGTTGATTAGGGAGTCTCATGCGTCGTGTTCAATACACACGACAGTTAATATACGCAGATGTTCTCTAGAATAACTGCATGTTTTACCTCTATCTCTAACAATAACTACCTGATGACGTGGGGGAGTTATCTCTCTGACAATAACCTCCATCATCGGTTCATCATTTGGAACGTTGGGACGTCTCTTGGATTGGAGGAACTATCACCTCTTCATACCCTATATAAAGGATGAAGTCAGTAGACAGAAGGGTAAGCAACCTAGGCAACGCAATCAGGAGCAGAAGGCATTAGGCATTAGTCTCCCTCTTGATTGTAATTAGCACACTCAATATAGCCATACAAGACTTGGGTTATTATTCTCTTTGTGTGGTTCTAGTCTAGGAGATCCTCCAAAACAAACAATCATACGTAAGATCGGTACTAGATCACCGACACAAAGGATCTTGCACAGCAGAACACGTCACAACGTGCATGTTTGGTCAGCAGCAGAAGTTTCTTTTCCTTCTATCTCCCTCTCTCTCTTCAAGCATCAAGCAAAAGTGGTGCACAGGGCAGCACATCAGGCTTTGGCACATGCCATGCAGGCTTTGGGGACAGCATGCAGCATGCAACGGCAAAGCTGGCATAGATGAAAGAAATTGCGTAAGAAAGAAAGCAGAGGCAGCAAGACGGCGGTTGGAGGCAGGGCATACGGCAGCTGGAAAAAGGGCATACGGCCGCAGGAAAAGGGGAGGGGTGGGAGCGCAAGGGGCTAGGGTTGGCTGCACAACCCCTTGGCTGAGACACCGTGGACCAAGAGCCCGTGGCCCAGGTTGTCCACCTTAAGCTAAAACCCCTCTCTAAACCCTTTAATTCCAACTCTAGATCAATTATCCTCTCTACAACGAAACAGGATATTACAGAGAGTCATGCATTGCGTTTAGAAAAGCATCTGAAAAATCTTCAGTAAAAAATGGTATGACCGCAGCTGATGAGCGGTACTACCGCAGAGTGGTAGTACCAAATTCTAGTTGGTGGTACGTAAATTCCAAAGAGCATGTTTTTGGGAGTTTTTCTCCCCTAGAAATCGGTAATATCGGACATTGTGAGTGCGGCAGTATTATTTCATCCAATGGTAATGCCACCTCTAGGGATCTTTCAATGGATCCCGAAAACCATACCACGGACAGAGTTGAGGAGGGATCCTTATTCCCCACAATATTACGCCCAAATGAGGGACCGAATTCCTCAGAGGGCAAGGGTCCACCCAACCATAATGGGGGCTGCACCAAGGCAGGCATAGAACATAGCGAGGGTTCCCCCCTCCAAATATTCGAGTCTATCTGAGGTCGTCTGATCTGGTACGACAAGTTCTGGAAGCCATCATTCTGGGACTCCATCAGCATCTGGTGGTCATCTCTCTTCGATTATCCCCGTAGAGGATATGGTCGAGCACGCTCTTCCTGCGGATTCGACCGTACCCTCATATGGCTCACCTACGAATGGAGACGGTTATAACCCAGAATTCTCCTTTTTGGAGGGGCTTGCTCCAGGTTGCGAGGTGTTGTCGTTCGACTACTCTTCAAGCTAGGAGGCCTCAGGCGCAAGTGGAGATCATCTATAGGAGGTCTTCGCTCTCCCCTCAGATCCTAGTCGCTCTCCTAGAGGCAGGACTGAGGTTGCCCCCCCCCTCTATCACACATTGCGCGCTCTCGTGGTGATGGCGAGGAGGTCTTCGGCGATGGATAGGATCAACACTCTGATGAGCGTGGAGAAATCCTAGAAATAATCGCTCTCTATTAAGGTGAACTCAAGTGTCCTCAGATGTGAACAACCCTGAGACAATCTGGAGGAGAAGAATTGCAACTCAGAGAAATTTGCCTGAGCGCGTTCAGCATCGGTCGGAGGAAACTCATGAACTCCAACAGCACCCGACACCCGCACACTACACATTGCAAAATGCTCCTGGGTCTTGAGTCGAGAAGACTGAACTGAAGAGTGAAGAGATTAGAGAGCCGTCTCATTTCCATTTTTTTCACATAAATGCAAGAAGCCAAGAACTACTTCTGTCTTCTGAGTTCAGACTACCTGAGCAGCTAAAATCTGAACTGAGCCAGCCGTCGGGTGTGGAGGGGCAGGCGAGTGAGGTCGCAACTCGCGAGGGCACCGAGGGCGTGGAGGCAGAGGCATAGAGCGAGCGTGATGACAGCGTGCGGAGTTGATGTGATTTTTTTTGTCCGTAGAAAAGGAAAAGGACAAGTATTAAACAGTAGTAGTAGTAGTGAGGGTAAAAAAAAAAGTATTGGAAAAGAGGAGTAGCAACTTGGGCCAAACCACCTTTGGCCCAGTGAGCCGGCCCAAGACTCTTGGGAGAGCCGGCCTCCTCCGCCTCCGCCTCGCATGAATACTCTACTCGTGCTAGTATCTTTTTCTTTCCTCATCTCCTGCTCTCCCCGCAAGTCTCCATCTCCCTCCCCCATCCGGCGGCGGATCCCCAACCCCACGAGCCACCTTCGTCCTCCGCCCGGATTGCCCGGCCGCGACGTAGATCTGGTACTGGACTGGCGTGGAGTGGAGATCCATCCGGATCTGATTGATTTCTTCATCATCTTTTCTTGGTAAGGAGGAACCCTAGCTTCCGTGGGTGGATTTGATTTGATTGATTGTTCTAAGAGCTTGCTGGCAATCAAATCCCCAGCCTAACTCTCGTCTTCTTTCTCTCCATTCAGTTACTTGCGGATTTGTTTGTATCCATGGTTCGCTCGATTAGGTTCTTCGCGTGGTATCGATCGATGCTGACCCCATTGATGTAGAGTAGAGTAGAGTAGATAGAGTACTTTACTTTTAGAACGATCAAATCTTACATCTTTCTTTGCCCCGGTGAGGTAAATGTTTTCTTGGATGATCGAATCGTTTAAAAAAACTCCTTCTCTCTCTCTCTCTCTCTCTCTCTCTCTCTCTGTATATGACGAGACAGAGCTGTGGTTTTCGTTAGGCAATGGCGGACTCCGGCGCTCGTAGGCAACCGACTTTTACCAAGGCCGAGCAGCTCCGCCCGGGGACCCATGGCCACAACCTTGTTGTCAAGGTGGTCGACTCCAAGATGGTCGTTCAGAGAGGCCGCCCCGAGGGGGCCCCTCAGGGCAGGCAGATGAGGATCGCCGAGTGCTTGGTCGGGGATGAAACCGGCATGATTGTCTTCACTGCAAGGAACGAGCAAGGTAATGCCTCCTACGTTTTATTTGCTCCAACTTTATCCTTTTTGTTGCATAACCTGCTTGTGTACCAAGTAAATCGCTTAACTATCACAAATACTACTCGTATGCGTACAGAGTGAAAGTTCAGTGCTTTAGGTCGTTTGCTCTTGCTGATGGTAATCACTTTCTTGTTTTCAAGCTAGCACAATTCGTAAGCTAACTATCATTTGCTCTAAATGTAGGTTGTTTTGGATATTGACTTTTGACATGATCTCTAAATTACTACTTCGACTGCTTAGTATATTTCAAAATTAACCTACCAATCTAGTGATACCAAATTCATGCGGTCAGTCTAGATTCTTTTTTCTCTTTTACATATCCATGGTCAGAGCTCAGGATGTTTTGGCTGCACACATTCTAGGAACGTCTTACATTTAGAGATGGAGGGAGTACAAATCTTCTCGGTGACAATTAAGTTTGTACGTTCGTCAGTTATCTTCACTTGTCTGTATGATGAGTTTACTTGTCAAACCCATTATTAAGCGGACGGCATGGACTGGTGGTCTGTTCTATTTTCACATATCCACCATCCCTAATTTATGCGGCGTTGCATCAGAAGACTAGTCCTTGATACATAATTCACTCTTACTACTGAAGCAAAAATTTCTCTGGAGTTGCAACTTGGTTTCCTTACACTTGTATGTGTTGTCTTGCATATTAACAGATCAACTTACAAATGATGGCTGAGGATGGTAGTCTATTTGGCAAATTAGTCTGTTAGCTTTTAATCCCGCAACAGTTATTACTGCATGTAGCTCTACTATGTTTGCAAATTTGCGCTACTTACATGTATCCAAGATATTTCTGCTGTTAATTAACGGGCCTATTCTGCTGTTAATTAACGGGCCTAACAGAGAGTTAATCCTTTCTTGCTTGCCCTTTGTAGTGGATGTAATGAAGCCTGGGACAACTGTTGAGCTGAGGAATGCAAAGATTGACATGTTCAAGGGCTCGATGCGGCTTGCAGTGGACAAGTGGGGGATCGTGAAAGCCACGGAAAGCCCAGCTGAGTTCACCGTCAAGGAGGATAACAACCTGTCCTTGATTGAGTTTGAGCTGGTGACGGTGGTGGAGTGAAAGCTTTGCGTAGGAGGATGTTATGTGGTAGAAGCAATTCGTCTTCACCAAGCAATAAGCCAACCGTGGTTGTTTTTTTTCTTCTTTTTATGTATTGGATGTTGGCTAGTGTCATCTTTGGTTAATTATCCGAGGAGTTGTTGGGTGACATTGCTGAGATAGATTGCATGTAGTCGGTCCTCTGTTAGACATGTTACTTACCATTATGCATTTGAGTTGCTTATTCGCCGTGCTATAATGCCTGCCCTAGTGGTGTTTTGCTTGAGTGGGCACTGCACCCAAGAGTGCTGATTGATATTGAATTATTGATGATGATGGTTCATTAAGGTGATGAACTAGGACTATATATCCAGTATTCTGGTGAGTGAACAATTACCAGAATAGATAGATTGGCAGCAGTTGGTACGAGGGGAGGGGAAGGTGGCAGGCAGGGATATCGACCTAGCCTGGCCTTGGTTGGAAGGGAGGCTTAAGGCTTAAGCGGCCTTGTATTCGGATTCTCTGCATTGGGGTGAATACAATAGTAATCTACATCAGAACATCTATGGCCGAAATCCAGTGATACCGTAGCAGACGTCAGATCTTTTTTCTTGGCGATGGATAAGGAATACGAATATAGGATAGATAGGGCATAGTCAGTGCATCAGTATTAGTGGATTCCATAGTGTTACAGAGTGGAAGGTGGGCCCCACCTCAGTTATCTTCGTATCATGATGTTTGTGGCCTTCCCCTTGCCTACCGCAATTTAGCTTTTGCCTTTTTGAGTCAAAGCACTCGATTTGTAATGGTGCTTGCCTGTCCTACTGGTTGCAACTCGCATCGCATCCCGAGTCCAAGGAAGTCGCTTTGGAATACATGCCGTCAATATATTCTAAACCTTGACTATTAAAGAATTCTTTATGGTTATTTATATCGACTATATCACATAAAAATAGTATATGTAGATCTATCTCAAAAAGTAATTTCATAATAATATTATAATTTTATTTGGTTGCACAAAATGTCTCTAAGAGATTGTTCTTGGGCTGCAAAACACAAATACTGCTACATTTTTTAGTAGAAATTTAATCTCTGTATAATTAATTATCAAACAAGGCATGAGGGGAAAGCGAAACATTTTCCAACCCAACACAAGTTTGCTTTGCACTGCAATGCAACCCCACAAGCCGAAAGGAACAAGAATCTGTTGTATTTTTGGAGGACTATGTTGTAATTTCTCATTTTGAGAAAAGAATCAATAGAAGAAAAAAAGAAGTTGGATGGGCCCACATGTCAATGAGATAAAGAGGGGATAAGGTCTGAGGAGCGCAAGCAAGGGGATGATCCCCCTTTTCTCTGGCCGCGGCAGCTGCAAGGGGGCGCTGATAGATTAATCTTGATCTAAACCTGATGATTAAAACTAACAAGATCGCATATGTAGCAAATTGTAACATCAATAAAATCTATAAACGTAGAAGCATACCTGATAACGATGCCATTGTTCGTCGTAGAAATGATCTGTAGTAGTAGATGTGCAGGTGCTCAATTTACCTAGGGTTTAATCTTTCCCAGCAAGAGGTAAGCCACAAACTCCAAATACAGATGGGGATAGGTGGTATGGCATGTGTTACCCTACTGGGAGGACCTGGCCCTTATTTATAGTCTTTTGGCATGGAGTTCTATCCCGTCCCATAATTAGAGATAGATTCCAAATTGATCTCTATACATATCTAAATCCAAGTCCATATTTATCCCTAATAGATACTCTAGCTTTTAATAAATATTTGATCACTTTATATATTTGAGCCAACCAAAATAGATAGCTGTTATTTATTTAAACTTATGTAGGTCCACATAACGGAAATTAATCCAACAGGCGTGGGAGACTCGGGCCGCCCAAGGCGTATTGCGCGCCGCCCGTTGGTGGTAGCAGCCCAGTCTCTTCCTCCTCCTCCTTTTTATCTGGTGTGGTGGCTTCTCCCCCTTTTTCTCTCTGATCCAAAAATTTCAGAGAGGGATCTCCAAAATCGGGTGTTCTTCTTCTCCTACCGATTCGGACTTTGATTTTTGGGGCCTGAGACTTCACTGGCCGCCGGGTTTTTGCTTCAGTGTTGTCGGGGTGTGAGGTGAGCACCTCCTGTTTGTGCTCTTTCGACTAGATCCAATTTTGCTCTACACTTTGGTAGGCATTCGGTTTGGAAACCAGGGATTGGTGCATTTGGGTTTGGTGTGTTTGTCCCTATCTTAGCTTCGGTGATAGAGAAGAACTTTGGTTTGGTCCTTGTTGACTGGTGTTCTTGGAGTGCACTAGGCCGGTGCATCCTCGGTTGGTCTTGTGCAACACTTCCATGTACCTCAGCTTCGCCTTTTTGGTGTGTCCCGGATTGCGAAAAGTGACATTGTATCTCCGTTAACCTTGTCTGGTGATTCGCAGCACAGCGAGGCAATAGGTTTTCTGAGACAACGTCTTATCGACGTGCCTTGGCCAGTTCTTCCTAGTGGCTTTATTTGTCACTGGTTTTGTGAGTATCTCTTTTACTCACTTTGTTTTTCACTTTGCATATATTTGTGTTGTGCTAGCTGAAATACTTGATCTGTGATTGAGTATTTTTTAGTGACTAGTCTGAGAGATATTGCAAAGAATATATGTGGGCTCTATTGAATCAACTCAAATTCTCAATGATGATAATAGTCTAATTACTGAAATTGATGTGATAAGAGGGTTTAAACTTGATCTCTATTTGAAATACTTACTACTGTCATTTGTGTTTCTGCCAGTTACTTTCGGGTGAAATAGGTTGTTTTGAACCTTCTGGTTCTGATGATATATAACAATTCAGTTTGTTTACTCTCCTGTTAGCAAATTGTCTTTATTGCTGAACTTGTGATCTTGTGTTCATTTGACACAGAGTTATCTAGTTCTTTTGGTAATCTGGAGTACTGTTTGTGATCACTTGTGATCTCCTGTTTGGCCGAAAGTATATCCTGCAGTCTATCGTTTGAAACTTTGTGCCAGATTAGCATAGTATTGTTTAGAGTTCAAAGTTTAAAACAATATTGTCATATTCAATTTGTGAAGAGTATAGACTTAAGTGTTGTGATGGTAAAGATTATATCTCGTGCATCTAGCCTTCTGAGAGCAATATTTAATATTCTAAGTCTTAGCTATATGTTGACTTTGTGACCACCCGACGACATATAAAGGAGTGCTTGACACTCAATGAGCTGTCAGCAGCTATCAATGTCGAGGAGCGGGCAAGAGCCGGTGACAGCAAAGGTAAGGCTCAAGTCCAAGCTCATCAAGTGGAGGTTAAGAGTACTGGAGGCTCTGGGAATCAGAAATTCAAGAATAGACCCAAAATCAAGCTTCAATGAATAAAGCTTGTTTTTGAGTCTAATAAGGTCGTGTTGACCAAATTTAGTACTTTTATGGGCAAAGGCTATGATAGCGGAGGCATGTTTCGCTTATCTAATATTGATTTGAATAATGTAAACATTTTTAATGTTTTCTATTGCAATAAAATTCATGATGTTTGGCATTTACGTTTATGTTATTTTAACTTTGAAGCTATTGTGCGGTTGAGTAAAATGAGTTTAATTCCAAGCTATATTTCAGAGAAGGGCTCAAAGTGTGAAGTGTGTGTGCAAGCAAAGCAACCCTGAAAACATTTTCATAGCGCTGAAGGGCGAAGCACCTCTCCACTTGAGCCAGTCCATTTTGATCTTTGTGAAATGAATGGAATCTTAACAGAAGGTGGCAAATGTTATTTTCTAACTCTCATAGATGATGCGACTAAGTATTATTATATTTACTTACTTAAGTCAAAAGATGGAGCACTAGAACACTTTAAAGTCTTTAAAGCCGAAGTTAAAAATTAACTAGAAAAGAAAATCAAACGGTTAAAGTCGGACTGAGGCGGTGAATATGTCTCTCCTGAATTCTCTCAATTTTGTGAAAAAAGTGGAATAATTCATGAAGTTACTCCTTCGTACTCACCCCAATCTAATGGAATAGCCGAAAGAAAGAACCGAACTCTATGTGACTTGGTTAATGCCATGTTACAAAGTTCAGGTATGCCAGACTATTGGTGGGGTGAAGCAGTTCTCACAGCTAATTATATCCTAAATAGAGTGCCACCTCGCAATCAAGAGGAAACACCTTATGAAGGATGGAAGGGGAGAAAACCCAACTTGTCCTTTCTTCAGACTTGGGGATGCCTTGCAAAAGTGCATGTGTCGTTATCGAAGAAAAGAAAGCTCAGTCCAAAGACTGTTAATTGTGTCTTTCTAGGATATGCTAAAAATAGCACGGCTTACAGATTTTGAGTGATTAAATCCGAGGTGAGTGACATCACTACAAATGTAATGATGGAATCTCGTGATGCGACATTCTTTGAACATGTGTTTCTGTCGGGACCACCCCAGGCGTGCACCTAGAAGACCTCCTAGGACCCCATAGGGAGGTCCACAGGACCACCCGGAGGTCCTCTAATTCCTTCAAGAGCACCCCAGAGGAGGTCCTCTAGGACCTCCTAGGAGATCACGAGGACCTCCTGAAGGTCCTGGCTCTGTGCACTGAGTTAGTCCCAGGAACAACTGCTAACTCGCACAAGATCACATAGGTTGCATCAAAGCTATACAAACCAGCAAAACTAAATAACAGGATAAGCAAGACACAAATATATATACAGGGGCCTTATGGCCAAGGTTATTTATAGCGGTTGCCAACACGGGCTTACAAAAACGACAATAGAACCTGCACAGCGGGAAAAAAAATACAAAACGCGTGGAGCCATCCGGCAAGCCCACAGGCTGTCGAGTGGAGGACGTCTCCTAGAAGGTCTGGTCGTCAAAGAACTCCTCCTCGAGGAGGTCGGGGCTACGCTGAACTTGGTCATCTTCAAACACTGCTCAAACATAGGGCTTAAAGCCATGAGTACGTTTGAATGTACTCAGCAAGTCACAGAGAACAGGTATGCAAGTAATATTCATGCATTGGCTTGACAACAGAGAGCTACAGGGTTAGTTTGCACCAAGCAATATTTGACAATAGTGTAAGTAGAATGAAGAGCTCAAATTTTAAAACAAAAGACAAAACGACAAGGGTTCAAGGGAGGTCATGAGCACCAACTCACTTCCTCACGAGGGAGGTCTTGGTCGCACCAACGTCCAGGACCACCCCACGACCACCCTAGAGCACCAACTCTAGAGCTCCCAAAGACCGCGCTAGGGCCCCAAGACCTCACCGAGCACCAACCCAGGAGCTCTTGGACCACCCTAGGTTCCACACGCCCAGTCCCTAAACCTTTCTTGAGCCAACCATGACCTCTCTAAAGCCGGCCAAGGTCTCTTCGAGATAAAAACCATAGCCTCTCACAGAAGTGCTCAGGAACAAAGTTTTATAAAACAAACTACCCCTTGCGCATTTATCACCACGCAATGTTCATGACCAAGGACTTGGCTATTCGAATAGATTTTTACACTCTGCAGAGGTATACAACATTACTCACAATTCACGACCTCTCTAGCGGGGTGGTTCCCATCGAAACCTTACTCATTTCTAAAGATGAACATCTAGAGAGCGTGACAAGGTCTTTACAAAGCTTTGAACTGGATCAGAGCTGCTGCTAAGTTTTCTCTTCTAATGAGCCTCACACCCATCAGATTCGTGCCCCCTCTTGCGCCAACGCATCTCACGCTCAATCACAACAACACCAAGCCAGCTCATTGTTAATTATTTAGCCCAGACCACCCCCATAAAGTGGTCTTGTGGTTGCACGATAAACCTGGATAAAAAAACACAGAGTTAAGTCCTTAGTTGGCTGCATCAGGCGAGTCTAACCACAAACCCAATGTGCTTAAAGTACCCGCTACTCACTCCCGACCAACTCACCCGAGCATAAAACGATTTAGGGTTCAACCCAAGCCAAAGGACCACCAAGTCCTGGCACAAATTTTAACATTAGCAGCATCGCACCGCAAATGACACAACTAGGCCTCACACCACAGTTGCACATCAGTGGCACCAACCACCGTTCCATAGTTCTTTACTCAAGATTATTAAAAAGGAAAACAAAAGTTCTTGAGACCCACGGTACTAGGGCAAGGCTAAGCAATCTACGGTCCCAAGTTGGCAAAGCAAAGAGTGCCAACACACCACCCACTCTAAGGTGTTCAAGTTAAGCATGTCAACATGTTGAGTACAAACATCCATGGAGGTCTAATAACAAATAGGAACTGCAAACTACCCAAAACCTTTTCTTAAGAAAGTAGCCATGCATAAAGAGACAAACAAGATAACTTTAAATGTTAGGTTCAAAGTGATCAAAGGCCTGTGACTTGCCTTCGTTGAGCAGTGGGGATCCTTCTGTAGTGAGAGCTTGGTCCAAAAACTCTTCTTTAAGCTCGAGACCTACACGTTCGCAAAGAACCCAAATAAACACACAAGCTCAACAAAAGAAATCAAAAGACTAGAAAGAACTCAAACAAAACCAACTAAAAACCAGGAAGAATAGGAGGTCCGGCGGGAGAGGAGGTCCAAGCAAAAGGGAAGAGAAACTCCAAGCGCAACACCAAGAGGAGCACAAGAAGGTTAGAAACGAGGAGAAAAGTGGTGAAAAGAGGCTCTCCCGGCTACAAATAGCAGGAGGTAGCACTGAGGCTAGGGCAAACGTGTCAAGGGTTGGTGGAAATCAGGACAACGATTTGACAAGGTATACCATCAAAAGGAGGAACAAGGTACCTCAAATGTGACTACATTCAATGTGCTGCAACAACATTAAATATTCAGATACTTTCTGTTGCAAAGCGTGCAGAAGAGGGAAAGGGGACAGGGCTGGCTCAAACAAAGAGGGTGGTCAAAGCCACAGGAGAAGTCCAACTAAGGAGGTGGTCTTAGGAGGAGGTCCTTCAGAGGAGGAGGTCGTCTGAGGGCAAAACAGGTCCTACGGAGGAGGTCCTCTAAAGGCAAAAGAGGTCCTGCTCCACCAGGGTGGTCTTTGCAAAAAGACCCGAGGTCATGACCACATGAGGTGGTCGTGATAAAAGAGGGTGATCTTTGTAAAAAGACCAGAGGTCATGACCATATGAGGTGGTCGTGACAAAAGAGGGTGGTCTTTGCAAAAAGTCCACGGAAATGCTCAAGGGGAGGAGGTCCAAAGGACTAAGGAAAAGGTGCAATGACTCAGGGCCACACGATCTTGATCGGGTGGTTCTGAGAGATAGGAATGTTCGGACCGTGCGAACACATCCTCACATCGTAGCTTCCCAAACTAAATCGGACGATCCACAATGCAAGGGAGCATTTGGGACTATCCGAATGCCTCCTCTCAATCAGGCCATCTAAACAAGATTTAATGGTCCTGAGCAGAGGTGGGCACACACAAAGTTTGGACCTAAGAGAGGCCCAAACAGGGAAAGGTTTCAACGGACCAGATTCAGAAAGGGAAAAGATCCAACAACAGAGATCTAAGGAAAGAGGTTCAAGGAGGTCTTAACTGCCAACATAGACTAAAAGAGATCCCGATGGTTAAGATCTACAAGGCGGAGGTCCTGACGATCAGGTTCTACAAGGGAGAGGTCCTCACGGTCAAGATCTACCAAAGGGAAGATCCTGGCGGTCAGGTTCTATATGGGAGAGGTCCTGACGGTCAAGATCTACAAGGAGGAGGTCTTGACGGTCAAGATCTAACAAAGGGGAGGTTCTGGCGGTCAGGTTCTACAAGGGAGAGGTCCTGAAGAAGGAAAACTAAGCTAAGGAGCACTCAAAGCAAACAAAGAAAGAGCTAAAAGGCCAGGAACACTAAAGACTTCAACAATGAACAAAGAACTAAACCAACGTTAATTGAAGTTTGAGTTAAGTCAAGTTAAACCTCAAATTTTTCTAAAGTTTCAAGTTAAGCTTGAGCAAAACTATAAACCAAATGGTTCCTTTTAGGTTTTTTAAATCCAACAAAAGCTCTAAGACAAACGGGACGTTACACTTCTAAATAGATTATCCTTACACGATCCACCATGTAGGCTGAGTTGGTAGCTCTAGACTCAGTGGCTGTAGAGGCAGAATGGATCAGAGAGCTCCTTTCTGACATACCCATGCTGGAAAAGCCAATTCCAGCTGTTTTGTCCTACTGCGTTAACCAAACCGTACTGGTGAAGGCAAAGAGTAGGAAGGATAATATGAATTCCTCAAAACATCTTAAGTCGGTAAGGCATGTCACAGAGACGTGTGCTATTACTGTAGAATACATTCAGTCTGAAAGGAACTTGGCAGATCCTTTCACCAAAGGATTAGCGCGGAAGGCCATCCTTACATCATCTAAGGGAATGGTGCTCATACCTGTGTAAAGGAAGATAAGGGTATACTTTCTTAAGCACTTATGAGCTAGATACGGGGACATGATCGTAATGTCCCTACCCGAGAGGGAAAAGGGCAAGCCGCCTGGGTGAAAATTCTCACACCAAGGCATTAGATCAAGGCGTAGTCCTCCTTTGTCTATGCAGAGTCGTAGTCTTTGTTGCTAAGCTTTGGGTTCAAACCTGCAAGGTACCCATCGTCGAACAGCTGTACATTAAACAAGACTTTGAGCTTCTTTTATCAAACTGGTAAATTGGTGGGGACTATTGTATTTTTAGAGGACTATTTTGTAATTTCTCATTTTGAGAAAAGAATAAATAGAAAAGAAGAGAAGTTGGATGGGCCCACATGTTAATGGGATAAAGTAGTGATAAGGTCTTTTGACCTTGTCTGTTCACAGAGGAGCGCAAGCAAGGGGATGATCCCCCTTTTCTCTCGGCGGCAACAAGCAAGGGGGCACGGGAGACTCAAGCCGCCCGGGGTGTATTGCGCGCCGCCTGTTGGTGGCAGCACCCTGGTCTCTTCCTCCTCCTCCTTTTTATCTGGTGTGGTGGCCTCTCCCCCTTTTTCTCTCTGATCCGAAAATTCCAAAGAGGGACCTCCAAAATCGGGTGTTCCTCTTCTCCTACCGATTTGGGTTTTGATTTTTGGGGCTTGAGACTTCACTGGCCGCCGGGTTTTTGCTTCAGTGTTGTCGGGTGTGAGGTGAGCACCTCCTGTTTGTGCTCGTTCGGCTGGATCCAATCTTACTCTACACTTTGGTAGGCATTCAGTTTGGAAACCAGGGATTGGGGCATTTGGGTTTGGTGTGTTTGTCCCAGCCTTAGCTTCGGTGACAGAGAAGAACTTTGGTTTGGTCCTTGTTGACTGATGTTCTTGGAGTGCACTAGGTCAGTGCATCCTCGGTTGGTCTTGTGCGGCACTTCCATGTACCTCAACTTCGTATTTTCGGTGTGTCTCGGATTGCAAAAGTGGCATTGTATCACCGTCAACCTTGTTTGGTGATTCGCGGCACAGCGAGGCAATAGGTTTTCTAAGACAACGTCTTATCGACGTGCCTTGGCCAGTTCTTCCCGGTGGCTTTATTTGTCACTGGTTTTGTGAGTATCTCTTTTTCTCACTTTGTTTCTCACTTTGCATATATTTGTATTGTGCTAGCTGAAATACTTGATCTATGATTGAGTAGTTTTTAGTGACTAATCCTGAGAGATATTGCAAAGAGTATATGTGGGCTCTATTGAATCAACTCAAATTCTCAATGATGATAATAGTCTAATTACTGAAATTGATGTGATAAGAGGGTTTAAACTTGATCTCTATTTGAAATACTTACTACTGTCATTTGTGTTTCTGCCAGTTTGTTACTTTCGGGTGAAATAGGTTGTTTTGAACCTTCTGGTTCTGATGATATATAACAATTCAGTTTGTTTACTCTCCTGTTAGCAAATTGTCTTTATTGCTGAACTTGTGATCTTGTGTTCATTTGACACTGAGAGTTATCTAGTTCTTTTGGTAATCTGGAGTACTGTTTGTGATCACTTGTGATCTCCTGTTTGGCCGAAAGTATATCCTGCAGTCTATTGTTTGAAACTTTGTGCCAGATTAGCATAGTATTGTTTAGAGTTCAAAGTTTAAAACAATATTGTCATATTCAATTTGTGAAGAGTATAGACTTAAGTGCTGTGATGGTAAAGATTATATCTTGTGCATCTAGCCTTCTGAGAGCAATATTCAATATTCTAAATCTTAGCTTTACGCTGATTTTGGTTGTTTTCATGATGTTTAATTTGAGCATATTATTTCTTTTAAATGACATGGAGAATTTTTATATGTATATGCTAATATGGTAATTTAACTTTTGGTGGAATTATGCTTTAATGTTTATTAAATATGCTGGAATAATTTTGGGATGTTTGCTAAAAACCGCTTTTTATACAGTAGAATCCACTCCCCCTGCCCCCTCTTCTTCTTCTTCTTGAGGCTAGAGAGAAGGAGAGAGAGAAACCAGAAATAATTTCTTTGAGAATTCACAAGGGATTAGGGATAGATAGAGTCTGTACTCTGTAGCAGAGGAGGAGGGAGGGGAGCTAGCGCTAGCGCTAGCAGAGAAAGTTAGGGGAAGAAGAAGAAGAATTAGAAGAGGAAGAAGAAGAAGAATTAGAAGAGGAAGAAGAAGAAGAGTCTGGAGCAGTGATGCTGCTGGACTGGATCTGATATTCTGATGGGAGAAAGAAAGGTAACGCTCCCATCTTTGTTTCTTTTGCCATGCCCATCAAATCAATTTCTTCTTCTTCTTGCTTGCTAATTCTTAGGGGGGCGCCATGGCTCACAAATCGGAGCCCAAGCAGCCGCCGAGATAGCTACTGACAAATCGGAGCCTCTCATGGCAGCATCCGCGCCGTCTCCTTCCTCTTCCCCGACCATCGCCTTGCCTGCCTCTTCCCCAGCGCCTGTGTCATCCAAGCCCAATGCCACCCCGGCCGACACCACTGCCACTGCCGCTCCCCCACCAACGCCGGCGCCCACCGCCGCCCCGCCGCCCACCCCTCCACCTCCATCTCCAGTGCTTGCTGCATCGCCACCGCCCGCGTCGCCGCCTCCACCGCCAAAGCCTTCACCTTCCGCGCCGCCTCCACTGGCAGCTTCGGCACCCCAGCCGTCAAGCAATTCGCCATCACCCGCGCTTCCTAAGCCGCCTACGCACTCACCGGCAGCACCAACGGCGCACGCGCCTCTGCCGCCGACAACGCCCGCTGCTCCATCAGCAGCGCAGTCCCCGCCCCCCGCATCACCTCCTTCCGGAGGTCCTACCCATACTTCTCCGGCCGTGCCATCAGCACCGGCTAATCACCACAAGCCATTGCCTACACCTGCCACTGCTGCTGACCCGACCAACCCCAACGCGGGCAGAAACCCAAGTTCCAACAAGTCGTCCAGCCCTGGTCCACGGGGTGGGAGCTCCTCCGCAGCCAACGGGCTTAGCGATGGTGTCGTCATAGGTGTCGGTGCGGTGCTTGCCATCCTTGTGCTTAGCTTGATAGGAGCTGCTATTTGGTACACAAAGAAACGTAGGACTAGGAGGGAAAGAATCGGTTACCATGCTGGATTCATGTCGCCTACTTCGCCCTTTTCTTCTCAGCAACCATCAGGTAGTTTGGTGCTGCAACGCGTTGGCAGTATTCACGCTTCTTACATCTTATATATCTAGTTTGTAAATGCTATTATCTTCTCACGTTTCTTCAGGTGACTCGGCAAATGCAGCATCGTCATTTGATCCTTCTGTCCAAACCAACTATAGTGCTGGGAGTCCCAGGCTGAAAGCATGCCTGTCTGATATTAGCATGGGCAACTCCCGGTTCTTCACATATGAAGAACTGTATCAGATCACTGATGGTTTCTCAGCTCAGAAACTGCTGGGGGAAGGAGGGTTTGGGTCCGTATACAAGGGTCGCTTGCCCGATGGAAAAGAGGTGGCTGTCAAGCAACTAAAAGATGGTGGTGGACAAGGGGAACGTGAGTTTCACGCTGAAGTGGAGATAATTAGTCGTGTGCATCACCGTCATTTGGTCTCTCTTGTGGGATATTGCATTTCCAACAACCAAAGATTGCTTGTCTATGATTTTGTGCCTAATAGCACCCTACATTATCATCTTCACGGTATGGTTTAACCCTTTGCTATGTTGTACAAGAGCATTTTTCATCTTATGCCAGTAGAAACTGAACAAGTACTGAATCGATCTGCAATAACAGGGCATGGAAGGCCTGTTTTATATTGGTCAGCCAGGGTTAAAATTGCTTCTGGTGCTGCTCGTGGAATAGCATACCTACATGAAGATTGTAATGTTTTTTCTTACTTTTCACCATCTTTACAGTCATCGTTTCCATTTATCTAGGTCTTGTAACCCCCCGTTCTTTGGTCAGGCCATCCAAGGATAATGCACCGAGACATCAAATCCTCAAACATTTTGTTGGATACCAACTTTGAGGCACAGGTAATTATATTCCCCAAATGGGCCTGAGAAGCGAGAAATTCTTGTGATATAGTTAATTTGCTGATTGACTGATTGAATGATATCCATGAATTCTAGGTGGGTGATTTTGGTCTTGCAAGGTTGGCTTTGGATATTGCTGTAACACATGTAACTACCCGTGTTATGGGGACATTTGGGTGAGTGAAGTACTGGCAGATTTCAAAAGAACATTCATTGTGATCTAACAGAATCGATGACTTAAATTGGATTTTTTGTCTTGCAGGTACATGGCTCCAGAGTATGCATCAAGTGGCAAATTGACAGAGAGATCTGATGTATTCTCTTTTGGTGTTGTTCTCTTAGAGCTTATCACTGGTCGAAAACCTGTTGATGCATCACAACCATTGGGTGATGAGAGCCTTGTCGAGTGGGTGAGTTATAGCACTGAACTTGTTGCTTAAAATTGTTTTCACTTAATGACTCAATGGTTTGGATCTGATACTTAGATGGAATGTGCTGATCAGTGAATTTCTGATCTAAATATTAATGAAGATCTTCCTAGATTATTCTTTGTTGACTTAGATTGGCTGGAGTTTCTATTGTTGTGTAGTATACACTTGTTTCCTAGGATATGATGGACATAGTCACATAGTCTAATGTGGATCAAGCCTCCTGATGAGATTCAATTCGTTAGTTGTCTGATCTTTTGCGGTGGAACAACAAACTCATAAATCAATTCGGTTGAATTGAATTGCAAGAAAATCAGCACACTCACAAACCAATCTAATAGATTGAATTGCAAATATTGTAGTAGCCTTGGTGAACAGTGACCATGCATGAACAGTGCCCATGCATGAACAGTACCCGAAATCTTGATCTCTCTCAATTTCTCTCAACTCATCTCTGTTATGAATATTGTGTGTATGTATTTAGAGGCCCAATGGACAATATATATAGCGTACAAAGGGACACAAGTCTAAACCCTAATACAATAGGAAATACCATTAATACCCTTATATCCTTAACACCCCCCCTCATATGCAAGGCGTATGTAATAGTATTGCATTTGGAAAGGGTTGACACTAAAATAGGGAAAATCCGAAGTTTGAGTCTTGATAATGTCGTCGTAGCATGCATCTCTTGGAAAATATATCGATAAAAGATCTCCTCCCATCCGGGGTCATGCGATAGCCCATAAAGCACATGGTGCGGGAGCAAAGTCAACCGCGGTAACATGACAAAGAAGATGAAACCGACAAAAAAGAGAAAGCTGTCAAATCAAGCTGAATAGGAATAGATAGAAGTATGGCGGCGCCGATCGAAGCCCAAGACGGCGATGGCGCAGTGCACAGAAAACGCAATAGAGCGCAATAGAGACGCAGTGTACAAGAAGCTTAATAGAGACGTAGTGCACAAGAAGCGCAATAAAGACGCAGTACACAAGAAGCGCAATAGAGATGAAGTGCACAGCAAGCGCGGTAGCCTTAAAAGCTTGGGGCGACGGATCTGCAGCGGCTCGAAGAAAAGAACAGTGGCTGCTGCCATGCAAAAAGAATCCCTATGCTTCTATGACTGACAATAAATTTATGGACTCGCATGGCTTAGACGAACTCAAAGATTGAATGATACGGACTTGGATGGACGCAACGGAAGAAAAAAGACACAAAAAACAAAAAGACTCAAAGGATAGCTAGCTGCAGCAACAGTCTCACGCACATAGCCAAACAACAGCAGCGCATAGTAGAAGTAGATACTAGCAGCAAAGCAAAGACTCACACCCTAAGCACCGGCCCATAAAGCACGACACCACACCACCAATAGCCGAGCAGTCCCAAGAGCCATCCCAAATCGAGTAAAGCATCAAAACCAACTATCTCCCTCTGCTCTCCTTCTCGAGTCGAAGGAGATGAGGCAGCCCGAAGGAGATGCGGCGACCCGGGCGAGGCAACGCTGACCAGATCCGAGAAGAGGAGGCGCCGGGGCGGCGCTGGAGAAGAGGCGGCGCGAGAGCCGGATCCTTGGGGCGAGCTCGGGCGGAGCAGAGCTACGGTGGTTCTTGAGGACGATGAGGCAGCGGCTCGGGAGGCCCTGTGGCGGCGTGATCTGGCGCAGTCGGCGCGGGGAGGAGCCGCTCCAGATCCCGGTGGGAGAGAGTCAGAGGATGCTGCTGCTCCAAAAGCCTCGCGAGAGAGCACTGGCGCGCATGCGAGCGGGGCTCGGGAGGTGCGGCGACCTCTGCCTCCAGCCGGATCTTCCTCACCGCCTCCCCGAGCTCTTCAACCGGAAGGCAGAGGAAGAGCACAAGCCAAAGTAGACCGCGTCCTGACGAGCTCGAGGCGATGGCGAGCTCGGGTGGAAGCGCGACGAAGACCACGGCGACGAGGCGGCTAGGCGTCGCGACTGTCGGGGCAGAGCAGGTCGAGGTAGGCCATAGCGTCGGCCGTACGAGACCCGTGGCGAGGCCGTCGAGCAGGCCACCCCTGGGAGTGGAGATTGCTCCTCCCGGGGGCGGCGGCAGCGGAGGCGGCGGCGGAGGTAGCAAACCCTAACCTTAGCTATGATACCGTGTTATGAATATTGTGTGTACGTATTTAGAGACCCAATGAACAATATATATAGTGTACAAAGGGACATAAGTCTAAACCCTAATACAATAGGAAATAACATTAATACCCTTATATCCTTAACAATCTCAAGAAATCATCTAAAAAACACATGATATGCGTCACAACGGCTTTTCTTAATTTCATTATCTAAATCATAACTTGTCTTGTCCCGTTATATGGTGCGGCTATGGGGCTTAAATAGCCTCCCACGCAAGCATAATTGCTCTTGGACAAACAGTAACCATGTGAACAGTAGCATGAATAGTCTCCAAAACTAACTCACCCTCCTAACGCACATAACTCAAACTCATATTTTTGAAATCTACAATGTGTGAACAGTACACATGAATAGTATCCAAAACCAACTTAATCTAGTATCCTATTCGGACTCTTTGCAAAATAGGAAATTACATGCAATTTTCGGACAACCCAACAGGAACTATATTCGGATATTGGAATCCAAACCGAACCAATCTGTATTCCAGGCTCCTTCATATCTTCTAATGTGCCGTCTTCTTTTCAATGGTAGGTGGCTCCGCCCCTGGGTACAGTTGAGGATGTGGTGTCGTTTCTAGCTTCAATTTCTCGACGAGCTCAACACTAGCAGCATTGATCGAGGTGTCGTCTTTGATTGACAAGTCAACACCTTTCTCTCCCAGTTTGCAGCGAGAGTGAAAAAACCATTTATTGTTGTAGCCAACCTCCTCTATCAGCATGTTGAGACTCAACACACTGTAGTTTTCCTCCCAAGGCGTCGTAGCAGAACCGTCACCACCATGAACACCCGTGGCTCTTGACGCCACCAGCGAGCAATGAAAGCTCTGATACCACCTGATGCGGATCAAATCTCTTGATGAGATTCAATCTGTTAGTTGCCTGATCTTTCGCATTGGAACAACAAACTCAAACTAATTCGGTTGAATTGAATTGCAAGAAAATCAGCACACTCACAAACCAATCTAATAGATTAAATTGCATGTATTGTAGTAGCCTCGGCGAACAGTGCCATGCATGAACAGTACTCAAACTCTGGATCTATTGATTTCTCTCTCAATCCTTCTCTCAACTCATCTCAAGAACACACGATATGTGCCACAACTGCTTTTCTTAATTTTATTATCTAAATCATAACTTGTCTTGTCCCCTTACATGGTGCGACCATGGGGCTTAAATAGTCTCCCACACAATCACAATTGCTCTCGGATGGACAGCAACCGCGTGATAAGTACGCGTGAAATAGTGTTCGAAACTAACTCAAACTCTCCTATTTTCGGAATCTACCATGTATGAACAGTACACTTGAATAGTATCCGAAACTAACTTAATCAATCTAGTATCCTATTCAGACTCTTTGCAAAATAGGAAATTACATGCAATTTTCGGACAACCCAACAGGAACTATATTCGGATATTGGAATCCAAACCGAACCAATCTGTATTCCAGGCTCCTTCATATCTTCTGATGCACCGTCTTCTTTTCAATGGTAGGTGGCTCCCAACCTAAGGCACATAAGGAAAGGAACTCACGTAGAGAAGGGTTCCCATGTACCGACTCCAATCTGAACAGATTTCCCTAATTCCTTCCCTTTAAATCTAAGGTGATTTTGTTTTATCTCTTGGAAACGTGTCGGAGCAGGACTCCCTTTTGATTCGGATTCTTGCTTCGTTTTGCACCGCAACATTTGCATGCATCAGCCCATGTGCCGCACTCCCATGCGCTCTATTCACAGTTAGGGTTTCAACCCCATTAGCAACCGCTTGGACAAAAGCCTCTTTTCTTTCCTCCTTCTCGGTAGCAGCCTTGCTAATATTATGCTCACTGTTTTTTTATCAAGTATTAAACCTGAAATAACAAAAACATTAATTAAAGATAATCTATCCGCATCATAATCATTGTAGAAGTTATAAGTGGGAGATTCAATTTAAATGCCACGTTCCCATATCTGGTATCGCACTGCTCATTTTGCATGATAACTCTCTAGGCGTATATATTGGGAATAGAAGATTGCAGATATGGAGGTACAGGTGTCTGTGCATCTGGCATGTCTTAGTAGCTACGAGCGTATGAGACTATATCCGCTGCATGTTGAAGCATGGCCACACAGTCATGATTCTGCGAGATTAATATCTTGTATTGGAAGAACCTTACATTCTCCTGTGCACATTGACAAGTTTTAAAGCGGTTGTGATGAAAACATAACTGTTTTAAGATTCATATATATGTTTATGCAGAATACAGACAAACATCTTATAATAGTGACTCTCTTGTTAATGCAAATTGCAAACAAAAGGTTTCCACCTGTGGTTCTCAATGATACAATGACAGCATGTCCCTTGACCAGTCGAACACGTGCAGCATTCAAATAGAAATTATTTGTAACTTCAACTCTGCAAACTCTGACATTTCTTGATGTCCAATTATTTGCAGGCTAGACCATTGCTTACTCGAGCTCTTGAGACAGGCAATTTGGAAGACTTGGTCGACCCCAGGCTTGAGAAGAACTTCAATGAGGTTGAAATGATCCGTATGATGGAAGCTGCAGCAGCCTGTGTTCGATACACAGCATCAAGAAGGCCCAGAATGAGCCAGGTACATATAAACATTGTCTATCTGGCCACCTTATATTAAATGTGTTATCTGGACATGGATACGACTATACAAGCATCAGATGAGATGTATTACGGTGCTTGGGAGGCAGTGGCGGACCCAAAATTTCTAGAATGGGTGTTCGAAGTTACAAAAATGTTATTCAATGTAAAACATAAATGTGCACCATACTCAGTACAAATTATTCGTACTAATGACAACATCTCAAATAATTTAGTAAAATTACAAAATAATCAAGAAAAATTACAATTTAACTCGATTTCATTCATGCCTTTCAAATCGTTAAACTTCTTTATTTTTTTTGAAGATCTGAGATCTATATTTCACAAAAAAGACAAGATTTACCAATCACAATTCAAACTAACACAAACAAAATTGTTGATTTGGGCATTTGGGTTTGTTCTTTGCTGGTTTGGGAATTGAGGATCTGGTAATTCGGATTGAATCCACATCTGCATTGTTGAGAATTTGGGTAAGCCTTCTTGACGGGAGCCACCGGGTCGTCGCCGCTAGCCGCTGGCCTGTAGGGCTCCCCGGTGGCTCTCCTCGCTTGACGGTCGCCCCGTCCTGCTCTGCCGTTCGGCGACCCAATGGTAACGGCCTGCCCGGCGACCGACGGCCGACCTTGCTCCTCTGACCTCTGACTTGCTGCTGCATTTGCATCATCGAGATCGTGCTGTCGAGAAAGAGGGAGAGATGTGAGAGTCGGCTGCTGTATGTTGATTGTTAGGGTTACATAGAGAGACAGATGAGGGGGAATGACCTTGTTGTGGCTCGGGCAAATGGTCCAATGCCCAAAGGGCAAAGGCCGAAGGGCTTGTGACCATGGGCCGGCCATCACATGGGCCAGTTTGAGGTTGTGGGGCGTCGGAGGGAGATGCGGTTTGATGAGCTGAGAAGAAGTTGTGGTTTGATTGGACCAATTAAGAGAATATTTCATTATATATGTAATACGCATACTATACCGCGTATTTTTTTTGCAAAAATTAATGGGTGTTCAGGTGAACACCCATGAGCTTAAGAGGGACCACCCCTGTTGGGAGGTACCACCACTCAAATAAAAAACCAACTGATGATAAACAAAAGGTGATTTAGGTATGGAATTTGTAAATGTGGGTAAATAAATTAGTAATTGTTGACTAGCCACAACAAGGGACGAAAACACACCAAAGGAGCCTCATCCATGACAAGAAGTGCCTAGAGAGTTTGCTCAACCGCGCCAAGAAATGGGCTGTTGGAGAGTTTGTATTAGAGACTAATATAGAAGTTGTATTAGAGTCGGATTGTATCTTGATAATATAAATAAAGGGTGTACGGGTCTTATGGGACAACACATAATTATTCCCGAAATTATACATGGTATCAGAACCAATCCATTCCAAACCCTAACCCGATGCAAAACCTTACCTTCTCAGTCCATCCACCGGCCACCGTTGCTTCGTCACACATGGTCCTCCACGACTGCGTCGCATGGGAGCGTACTGCGGCCGGTTGGGTTGCATGCGGGCAAGCCGGTCGGCGGCGTAAGGAGGCTTTGCCCGGAGGACGACCGAGGTCGGCGAAGAGGAAGGAGCTATCGGAGGTGGCGCTTCGTGCGCGGTGCGGCTGCACACGTGCGAGCGCGGCGGTGGAGTCGATGCTGCGACGCGGGCGCAGAGCCATCGCGTGAGGGCGACGATGGATTGGTCGGATCCAGTCGGAGGTGGTGGGATCCGGGGGGCCATGGCCGGCCATCGCATTGAGATGAGCCTTGAGCCACCTCCTGGTGGAGGTGGTGACCTCGTAGTCAAGGAAGAGGTCGCAGCTGCAGCTCCTGGAGGCAGTGGTGCGGCTGCTCCTGGAGGGGGTAGTCTCGGAGTCGGGGAACATGTCACGACTGCGACTGCTCTTGGAGGGGTGGTCTCTGAGTCGAAGGAGGAGCCTGTCGAGGAGGCAGGCAGAGCCATGTGTGCGGAAAAGACAGGCAGAGCCATGCGTGCATAAAGAAAAAGGAAATAAGGGGGAAGAAAAAAAGGAAAGGGAAGAAAAAGAAAAAGAAAGAAGGGGATCCGGTGTGGATCAATATTGGTGGAGAATCTGGTGTGGATCGAGATTGGTGGAGGATCTAGTGTGGCTGAGGGGGATCTGATGTGGATCGATCGGTGGAGGATCTGGTGTGGCTGAGGAAGAGAGGGACTGGAGCAGAGGATGTTGATATTTGAGGATTAGGTGTGGTCAGGTGATCTAGTGTGGTCTAAGGATCTGGTGTGGCTGTGTGTGCTGTGTTGGGGAAAGGAGAGAGAGGATGATGTGTTTGCTGAGAGTTCTAGCTGCCGTGTTGCTTGGTGGTGGAGTTTTGTTTGTTGAGAGTTCTAGCTACTATGTTGATGGTGGTGGAGGAAGTTTAGGTGGTGATAATATCGGAGGGTACGACGAAAGCATGGAAGATAGGGGGAGAGGACTATTCAAGCGGTGACTTTGGTGGTTGAGCTCGACGATGGTGATGACGAAATAGGAGTTGATGGTAGCTCCAATGAAGGCTATGTCAAGCGACAGTGATGGTATTGGTGTCGTGCAGTGGTGTTGGTATGGGTGCCGAAGATAGTATTGTTGGAGAGGTCCGGAAGAGGATTGGAATTGGAGTCAAGCGTAATGGTTTGTGACAGAGGTAGAGGTGGTGGAGGTCGAGACTAGGGGGTGTGGGTAGGGATGGTGGAGGTTGGGGTGGCTAGGGGCATGAGGGTAGAGGAGGTTGAGGTCAGGACAGTTGGTAGATGGTGGAGATGGATTTGATGACGTCTCTAGTAGTATTGGTGGTAAACAACTTTTGGTCTTTGTGATGGTATTAGCTATAGAGTCGATGGTAGGTTTGGTAAGGTCTAATAATAGTATTGCAATATGTAATAAGATGGACATAATTGTTATCTCATGCCCATCTTGAGAGGGAGTGATGGAGAGTTCATATTGGAGTCTAATATAGAAGTTGTATTATGGTCAGATTGAAAGTTATATTAGAGTTGGATTGTATCTTGAGACTATAAATAAAAGTTGTGGGATCCTGTGAGACAGCACACAATTATTCCCGAAATTCTACATGGGCATCGTGCCGCCAAGAATAGGTGGGATTGGCAGCATTAAGAAGCACATGTCGGCAATTTCAAATTGTTGGCACTGTCAACTCCTTTCTCTATTTTGATGGGTGTAGCAAAGTATTCACATAACCTTCCACCATATTTTTAGAGAAATTTTACAGTACATTCTGCTATCTTAGGGGGGTTTAGTATAGATTAAATCTTATTGATTTCTCAGGGGCTACATGGACTTTTTATTAGTCTCTAAGATGTTTGCTACTCATTTTTTTTAGCCAAAAGGGACTTCCCTGCGCATATTGAAAGAATGGCAGACATATTTGTCGCAGATGATGAAAGGAATCCGTAATTAAGCACTACACCATGTCACAAACTCACAATTTTGCATGCCGCCACCAGTGCCGAACAATTTCATGACTATCTCTAACTCTTATCACCAGTGCAATCAAATCACACTATCGCAGCCACGACCAAATTCACCATTCGCATTGTTTAGTACTTACACCCTCTCGATCTGCATGGAGATTGCCTTGCATGGATGGCATCAATTAGTTAGATCCAGATGTGTTCATATGCTTAGCGTTGATCATAATAGATTAATGGCAGCTAGTGTTGTGGCCAAGGCCAACGCTGCGGTGCGGCCCAATTGGAGCTGCTGGGAGTTTTGTTGTCTGTTAGGGTTGCGAGTCAAGAACTAGCAGCTGCAAGAGGATGTGAAATACTGATTTGCTATACATGCCCTTTGGAATATTTTACGATTTTACCTTTAAAGGAATTATAATTCCTCGTACTTGGGGTGAAGTATAAGTAAATCATAACTATCTGATTTGTTGGATTGAAAAGAATGAACGGTCCGTATTGATTGGTGGGTACCGTAAAAGAGCTCTCTCTATTTCTAAGCTGATACCTGTCCTTTGATTGAAATGTGTGCCCCACAAGCACCAAATAACTCTGGAGCTTTGTGTCACAATTAATGAACAACGGTCGTAACTTCCAAGCCTTGGAGTAAATCCCGCATCAAATACAATACAAATGCAAACGAAATGTTATGTCAACTTTAGAAATGGCTTCTTTTGATTTCCAATGGGTAGCATAATTGTGGTTTCCAATTAGAAAAAATAAAGATAAACATGGCTATGTAGGATTGGCAGGAGTTTCTAGATAGTAACAGTTTCTGATGCATGCTGAAGGAAATTAACATCATTTCATTTGATTTGATCAAGCAGAAACTTGACATTTATACACTGTTTCCCCTTGTCTCGTTTCAGGTGGTGCGAGTTCTTGATAGCTTAACCGATATTGATCTAACAAATGGTGTTCAGCCAGGGCAAAGCGAGCTTTTTAACGTTGCAAACACAGCAGAGGTTAGGATGTTCCAGCGGATGGTGCTGGGCAACCAAGATGACAGTTCCGACTTTAGTCAATACAGTTGGAGCAGTCGCAGTAGAGGTACTGACGCGGCCGCAAGTTCCAGGATCTTGTGATCATCATCAGCTGCTGCTGCTTCTTGTTATTTATTTGCTTTGTGTGTACGTAGTCATTCTTCACTCACTAATCCAGGTTGTATCGACTATTGAATGTCTCGTGTAATTCTTACCCTTTCTTAGGGTGGATTTTTTTTCTTTTTTCTTTTTATGTAGATCACACGAGGCAACGCATGTACTCTTTCTTCTTTGACATAGCTGTTGGCGTGGTCTTTAACATTTCGGCAACGCCGCTCTCTGCTCTAGACTTGTTGGGTTGGTCTTGCTCTTGCCTATGACAGGCTTCACTTGTGAAAGTTTCTCCCCCCGTTTTTTGACACTCAAGACGTTTTTTTTGAAGAAACCACTGAAGACAAGAAAAGGAAGCATATGCATTACCTGAGAAATTCTGATGACGACTTGTTCAACTCGGTTGGGCAGTCGTCCTCCTTTCTTCCCATATGCTGAAGACGACTTTTGGGTCTCAAGTCTGAACCGCCCGCCAGAAACGTCGTCGGCGTCCTCCGGTGATGGCGCCGTGGTTGCCGTCGTAACGGACTAACTGTTGCCTAGGTAATTAATCCATGCATGCCTAATAACGCCTCCTTCTAGAAGACTAGAAGCAGGCAGAACCCAGACAGAAAAAGCAAAGGGATGACTAATCAAGACCAAAGACTTTGACCCGGAATGTATGTAAGGCAAGGCTGCCGTGAACTTAACACGAAAAGAAAAGTCTTTCTTCCCTGATGTACTTTTGTTTTCGGGAGAGGTCACAGTCAATGTATAGGCCAAGACATCAGATTTGACCATCACATATATATGTTAGGTTAGAGCTAGCAGTCAATCAATTTAGGATATCTCTATTAATATAACGGGCAGTTCTCCTACCAATTTCATTCAAAAAAATAATAATAGGATATTCGTATATCACTCGTGATTCATGTGATTCTAGTCTACCTATTGTCTGTACAAATCGAATGTTATTTGCCTTTCTGTTCCTTTTCTTTTCACAAGACCTTTCTGTGGCTCAACTCTTGCTAGCCCGACGACCTTGAGTACCATCTTCCCTACCTCCGGCAGGCCGGAGGGAGCTGTCGACCACACCGGGCGTTGTGCGGAAGGAATGCCGGCGCGGCTCGGATCCTTCGGAGTCGTCGTCAGGCAGCCCACTGAAGCCAGAATCATCGTTCGAAGGAGCAAAGGGGATCAGCTTCTCGGCCGACCAAGAAGAATCTTCCACTTGGTGGATGTGAATGATGACGTTGTAGCGGAGAGCCTCCTGCAGCTCCCTCCCTGGTACCAGGCTTTACGGGACAAAATTCCAAGCAAGGTGACGAAAGCAGTCTACCAGGTCTCCAGACCTACCCGCCGCTCACTTCCTTCGCCATCTGACGGGAGCATGGTCGAAAAGAAAGCAAAAGTCTTGCTTAAATGCAGTCGCTTCCTTCCGGCTCCACAGCTCGAGGCAGTTTCTCAGCCAAGCGCTCCTGTCGCGGCCCCTGTTCGAGTTTAGTAGTAGACTGTGCAGTTGCCGTGCCTGTCCAAGGAGTTAATTTGTGCCTCGCAAGAGCACGATGATGGCCTAACCTCTCCTCAACCAAGCTGTTGATGGCTCGACCCACTTAATTTCTACGGATCCCACACACTGCGCGACCCCGCCTGAAGACGTCGACATTTGCTCAGTCCAAGACCACGGCGGTTCCGCACCTGTTGGCTCTGGCAAACTTTTGACTTTCTCTACAAGGGCCAAACGAGACCTCAAGGAGACTCGATTGCCATTGCCGGACGTCCAGCACTCCCTCCTCAAACAGGTTACGACTTCAGCCCTGAGGCGCAGCAGGCGTCTGGCAGCCTCAGCTAATAAAAAGGCATCGGCAGATCAACGCATGCATTTTATCCTAGCTGAACGACTTGGGCTCATCCAAGGAAAAGGTTCGGAGGATGGCTCAGGACCAAGCACATTCACAAGTCTGTTCGATAACTAGCTTTCACATCGTTGCTCTGGCAACGCTTTTCAAGATCCTGGCTACGGAAGACATACTCTTCGGCGTCGTCGAGTGGGCCGAGGCCACGGTGGCTAACGCGCAAGTATTAGCCGCCTAAGCAACACTACCTTGGGGTCGCTGGTCGCTTTAACAACTTAATGCAAAGTTGCAATATCAATTTCATCTCCTGGAATGTTAGGGGGTCTAAATTCGAGGGCTAAGAGAAATGTAATAAGAGAGTCTGTAATTGCTTCGCATGCCTCGGTCGCCTGTATCCAAGAAACAAAACTCAGTGTCTTGGTTTCATACCTGGTAATGGAAACTCTCTTTGACGGTTTTTACTTCCTTCTGTCTACACAGTCTCGAGGAGGCATCTTGCTAGCTTGGAACTCCAGTAGGGTTCGTTGTTCGTCGCCGAATTCAAGGAACCACTCAATAACAGCTCAAGTGGTTTTACCTGGCGGCCTTTCCGTTTGGTTGACGGTAGTTTATGGCCCTTCGGAAGACACCGACAAACCTGCGTTCCTTCAGGAGCTTCGTCATATCCATGATAACATCACCGGTCCTTGGATGATTTTGGGAGATTTCAATCTCATCCTGCAAGCAAGTGACAAGAATAATGATCGCCTAAATTGAAGGCGAATGGGTAGCTTCCGCAGGGTGATTGATGATCTAGAGCTCAAGGAAGTTCATCTCAATGGCAGATTCTTTACCTGGACAAGCGCAAGAGAGAGGCCAACCTTGGAGTGCATTGATAGGGTGTTCATCTCCACAGAGTGGGACCTATTGTTCCCGGACTGCTTCCTCCGAGCACTACCATCCACGGCATCCGATCACTGCCCTCTTGTGCTATCGATGGCCTTTTTTATGAGAACCAAGAAATGGTTCAATTTGAATCCTTCTAGACAAGATTAGAAGGGTTCCAGGAGGCAGTTTTGCAGGCTTGGAAATGCATCCATGTCCTGGCCGATCCACTACAACGTCTACATAGTCTGCTCTCAACCACAAGTCGCGCGCTACAGAGCTGGAGTCAGCACCAGTGTGGTAGCATCCGTCAGCAAATTGGGATGGCCAAAGAGGTAATCTGTCGTCTAGACTTGGCCGAGGAAAATAGAACTCTTGCATGTTTGGAGTGCTGGTTAAGAGGTCTTTGCTCTCTTGAAAGAACCATCGCTCGCTAATGGTCGCGTATCAAATGGCTATGGGAGGGGGATGCAAACACATGGTTTTTTCACTTACATGCAAATCACCGAAGGCGCATAAACTTCACTGCGAGCATAAAGGTCGCTGGGTCTTCGATCCACACGCAACAAGGTTTGGAAGAGGCCTTCCATGAGCATTTTGTCAACTTCATTGGAAAACAGGTCGCTCGAGCCCATTCCCTGGACTTTTCTTTCCTGGGTTTAATTCCGCATGATCTTCGAGTTCTAGAAGCAGATTTCACCGAACTTGAGGTCTGGGAAGCGGTCAAGAGTTTGCCAGCTGAAAAGTCGCCAGGACCGGGCGGTTTCACTGGTCTCTTTTATCAACGCTACTGGGAGCTTATCAAGACAGATATAATGGTGGCTTTTCACGCACTCGGTCGATTAGCGGGATCAAGCTTGAAATTGCTGAATCAGGCTTTATTAACCTTGCTGCCAAAGAAACTTGACGCAGGAGCCACGGGACTACTGGCCTATAAGTCTACTGCACAGCTTTGCAAAACTTTTCTCAAAAGTCTTGGCTAGAAGGTTAGCACTGGAACTGAGCAAGCTAGTAGCAACAAATCAATCCGCTTTCACCAAAGGTCGATCCATTCAAGACAACTTCTTAATGGTCAGGCAATCAGCTCACCTCTTCCATCAGCAGAGGAAGTCGGCTCTCCTTTTCAAACTCGACATCGCATAAGCCTTCGACTCTGTGTCCTGGCCTTTTCTGCTGAAAATTCTGCGACACAAAAGTTTTGGCCTGAGGTGGTGTGCTTGGATGAGTATCATGCTTGGATCGTCGTTCACCAGAGTACTTGTCAATGGCCAACCAGGACAACTGATACAGCATGATTGCGGCCTTCGTCAGGGAGATCCACTATCCCCACTCTTGTTTATCATTGCTATGGACGCTCTCAATAGCATGTGCCTCGCAGCGGAAAATGCAGCGTTAATCAATCCGATAGGTGGTAGCCTAGGTCTACCACACAGGCTATCTTTGTATGCAGATGATGCGGTCGTGTTCCTAACCCCGGTAAGATCATACCTGCTAGCCTTCAAAGAAATTCTCAAGCTCTTTGGTGAAGCTTCGGGCCTATGAACCAATCTGGCCAAGAGTTCCTTCACGCCTATTCGGTACAACGACCATGATATCCAACTCATCTTTGACTGTTTGCAATGCAACATGACCATTTTCCCTTGCAAATACCTGGGTTTGCCTCTCACCCTTAGAAAACCTTGCCGGACAGATTTCCAACCTCTCCTATACTTGGTCGCTAACTGCCTTCAGGCTTGGCAAACCGGTATGCTCTCTCAAGGGGTCGTCTTGTACTAGTTCAGGCGGTGTTGTCAGCTATGCTGGTATACACTTTTATGGCCTTCGATCCTCCCCTATCGGTAATAAAATAAATCGATAAAAGGCGTCGAGCGTTTCTTTGGAAAGGATCACAGAATGTCGCGGGTGGGCACTGCTTAATGTCGTGGTCTTCTGTTTGCCACCCCCACCATCTTGGGGGACTTGGTTTACCTAACTTGGTCATCCTTGGTCATGCTCTCCGTATTCGCCGGCAGTGGTTACAGCAGTCGTGGTCGGCGAGGCCGTGAGAAAGACTACACAACCAGACCACCCGGGCTGAGGAAAGCATGTTTAAAGCTTCGATTATGGCCAGGGTAGGCAACGGCGAGAAATCATTGTTATGGGAGGATCGTTGGCTAGATGGCCGCTCCATTCAAGGGCTGGCACCATCCATTGCAAAGATGGTCAATCTATCAATTCGGAAGCATAGAATGGTCGCTCACTCCCTCTCAGGGCATTCGTGGATCTCGGACATAGAGGGTCGCCCAGAGGACGTTAGCATATCAGAATTCCTACGGCTATGGGACATGCTTCAGCCTATCCAGCTATCTCAGGACGAGATTGACTCGGTGCTTTGGCGGTGGGAACCTTCAAGCTACTACTCTGCAAAGTCGGCTTACCAAGCATCTTTGTTGGCTCAATCGAGTTTCCCTGCGTCGAGGCCATGTGGAAAGCACGGGCTCCTCTCAAATACAAAATTTTCCTTTAGTTAGCAATCCGCCGCCGCCGCTGGACAGCTGATCGCCTGCAGCGTAGAGGACTAGTAAACCAAGGTGTTTGTGTACTTTGCCGGCATGAGCAGGAAACCATTGATCACATTCTCGTTGGATGCGCGGTAACAAGACAAGTGTGGGCGCAGTTCTTAAGGCAGGTCGGGTTTCAAGCCACAACTCCTGTTGACCAGACCACCCTCCAAGACCACTGGATTGCAGCAAGAAACTCCAAAGCAAAGCATCGCAGGAAGGAACTCGACTCGTGCATAATTCTCGTCTCTTGGATGATTTGGAAAGAGCGAAACCAAAGGATTTTCAAGAATGTCGCCACTCCGATCAATCAGTTTCTTGTTTGTATTCAAGAAGAGCACCACCTTTGGCGCATGGCGGTGGCAATTGGTCAGGAGGCGCCCATGGATCATGAGTAGTTCCGTTCTTTAACCTAGTTTTCAGTCGTTTACTGTAATGGGCGCTTTGTGAATCGGTGGCCATATATTTATTCAGTTTTGGTCGGCTTAACGCCCCCCCCCCATTTTTTGTTCTTTTCCATTGTATGATCTGGTTTCCCTTCTTAATGAAAAGATGTGCAAAGCTTTTGCACTTCATAAAAAAAACCCTTTCAGTGCTTTTTGGCAGGGCAAAATCGCTATCCTTCAGCAGAGCCAGAGCCAGAGATAGAGATCATCGTATATATGATGCTTCATCCTTCGTTTCCTTTTTCTTTTTCTATTATCTGGGGGTGATCGATGCTGGTTAATTAAATGCTGGCTGAGACAGAAAATGACACAAGTAGTCATCAATATCAACAACACCAACACCAATTCCTGGACCAAAATAGAAGCTGAAGCTTAATTTATTCCCGATTTTTTGTGTAGTGAAATAACAAAAGAAGAATTAAATAAAGGGAATCTCCAAAACTTACATCCCTCCACTGACTGCAATGTACAGTTGTCCCCCTCCTCCCTATGTAAATTGTAATGTCTAGAGATAAAATGAAGGAAATGAAATACTCCAGGTGGATGCATGTACAGTTAGTTAGACCCTCCCTAGCTAGCTCCCTAACTAATATGAGATAGATCGATCTACCTCTCCAACAGAAGAAGAGATCGACACTTGAAGGAGCTAGCTAGGACTAGGAGCAGTGCCAATTCTGCCTGCTGATATTTACATTACACGTACGGTACGATATATCGATGCTTCTACCCAGTCAGTACCTATACATGCCAAGTGAGGTCAGCTAGCTGCTGGTGAATCTGCATGGCCAACTTTGCTGTCGAGGCGGACGAGCCTGGCGTGGTCGCGGCGCGCCGACACGCCTACCCCGGTGGACCGTACAGAAAACTGGCGCATGGCCTCGCCGAAACCCAACTCCGGATCGTCGGAGCTGCTGGTGTCAGCACCTGCCCGGCCCTTGTGCCGCAGCCACTGAATCTTGTTGTGGTAGTCCGGGAAGAACCACATCTTGATCACCGCGAAGGTGAAGTAGGGGATGAGCGCCGCGGCGGATACCAGCAGGGTGACCACCCAGTAGGACGGCGCGCCCGCCAATGCGTCCACAAACACCATGAAGTATGTGGTCGAGAAAGACGGCGTGATCGCACCGTAGGCCAAGAGGAACAAGTACCTGCAGCAACAACAGCAGCAGCATATGCAATTTCAGTCTGAGAAGTACGTCTTTCTGATCCATATACTAGCCAGCTGGCTGGTTCGCATATATACAGAGCTGGATGGATGGATACCATAGAGCAATGCCACCCCAGATGCAGATGTGCTGTACGAGGGTGAAGTAGTTCACCGTGATTGCCATCTGAGCGTTGACAGCCCAGACAACGCACGTATAGGCGGTCGCGCCGAGGGTCGAGAGGTCTATGACCTCACCGCCTTTGCGGAACGCTTGGTGCTGCAGCGAGGCGGCGGTGAGGAAGAAGATGATCACAGCGCTGGCAACGCCGTACACCATCCATCCTAGCAGCCTTGTCCATCGGAAGAGCAGGTTCTGAGGACCCTCCTGGTACAGCATTGGGTACTGCATTGCATTTCCAGGAACAAACAATGAGGAACTGACTGACTGAGCATGCATTTGCATTTGGAACACCGGCATTTCGTTTGCAGAGGGGCCGTTCGAAAACAAGAAAAGTAACAAGCAGCTGTATAGGTGGAGCCGGGGTACCTTGAGACAGAACCGGGCGGAAACATCTTGATCGAACACGCCCATAGCAATCACAGGAAGCGACGTGAAAAGGACATTGTACAGTGCCATTGACCAGTCATTGTAGAAAGCTTGGCCTGAAAATGATGTGTACGCCTCGTACAGGAACAGGGTCACACCAAACGTGATGTTCTTGTAGAAGAAGTAGCATATCTGTGGATGATGGATCCATTCAAACGACATATCGAGAGGAGGAGATTCAGCCAAAGTACGTGAAATGAATGAAGGCACCCATAATATGCATGCCGTAATAGTCATGCGCAGTTGTATTATATTATACGCACCATTGATGAGATCCTGCTGTAACACCAATGCCCATGGACAAGTAGCAGTCGCTCGAGGAAGCGGAACTGCGCAATGGAAACATCGCTCGCCATGACAGCCTGAGATCGAGGGCATTATGAAATGATTCAGAACACTGGATTCCTTTTCTAGATAGTAGCCATGAATGATTCAGTTGAACCTCAATAACTGAGTGGCAATGTCAAACCTGCATTCCTTCAGCACCGCTGATTCCGACCCCGATATCCGCCTCCTGAATCATGCCTACATCGTTCGCACCATCACCAATTGCCAAGGTAACTTTACCAGTGCCGGCTTTGACTAGCCTTGTGACCTACAGCACAAATGAAGATGGCAGTTTAGAATCCACTCCTAGCTATATGCCTATATTTCCTAGGATGGAAGAATACGAAAAAGAAAAGTCTGAGATGCAGATGAGCTTACGAGAGCTTTCTGCTTTGGCGAAGAACGACAGCAAATGACCGATCCACAGCCGATTGCAAGATCAAGGAACATGCCCTCGACGTCGTCTTCCAGCGCATATGTAAGTGACTTCCCATCAATGATCAAAGCAAAGGTTTCACCGGCAGATGCATTTACGAGTCTCTTTCCCTCGTTTATTTGCTGTACCACGCCATCCTTTGATGCCTTCAGTATATCAGAAAATTGGCAGTGTTATTATTGTGAAACAGACCGGCGTTTCAGCGTTTGATAAGCATGCAGTTGTATGGTTGATCCGTGACCGCGACAAAACATACTCCACTATAAGACCACAAATGAACCAGCATATAGTATGAACTAAAAAGGTAATTATGCAGACTCAACACAAATGCGCAAAATGCAGCTGATGACTGTAAAGAAGCACAGTTTTTTAAAAAAAATTTGTAAAGAAGCACAACTATGTGCTAGGTAAAACCTTAGTAATTGTAACCAGTAATACTTTTCGTACCTTTGTAATGGCTGCTTTGTCACCACCTTTCTCCAAGGCAATGATATCTGGTGTATCTAATGTGATGGTTATTTGCTTCATTCCTTGTCTGAGTAGACTGCAGGCATATCTGTGAAAACAAGTATCAGATTTTAAGTTATAAACTTAACTAAAATCTTGCTATAAGCATCGAAACTGCCATAACAGATGGCATACCCAATGTTGATGGCAGTCTCCATCTTGTCGCCCGTCAGCACCCATATCTTGATGCCAGCTTTGGCAAGTTTGTCGATGCATTCAGGAACCTAGGAAAAGGAAATAAACATGAGCAAACCCAAGAGATCTCTTAAATTGTCACACATTACCACATGGAAGAAGATTTACTCACCCCCTTTTGAAGTTTATCCTCGACAGCAGTAGCACCAAGAAGAATCAATTCCCTCTCTAGCGCATCTGCAGTCTCTTCAACCAGCTCGTCTCTATCAGCACTGACAGAATTCTTAGCTGCAGTGAACTTCCTGTCGAAATTTGCATATTCATCCTCATCAAGTTCACGGTATGCGAGAACTAGTGTTCTCAGACCAGCATCAGCGTATTCATTTATGTGCTGCTGGGTCACTTCTCTGTACGCACTCAAAGAACTTGACAGCCTTTCGAACATTACACTGCACATGTTGAGATAACCATCGTATTAGTAAAGAGAGGAAGAGTAGATGCACCATGTCATCAGCTTGCATATTTATACACATTCCAGCATATTACTGAATATAGTAGTAGTACTAACCTGTCAGCACCTTTAGTAAAGAGAAATGTTTTCCCCTCCTCATCCTTAACTATTACCGACATCCGCTTCCGAGCACTGTTGAACTCAAGGACATGCATGATCCTATACGATCTGCCAAAAAGGATAAAAGTTTGTATTATAAAGTTACCGGGTCACTCCCGAAATTTTACAGGACAAAAAAAAAATGAAGTTCAAACCCATACCTGTCAACTTGTTCTCCAGACAAGGGATCTAACTCATGCAGAGAAACACCAATCTGCGCCCTTTGGTAAAATGTGAATCCGAGTTCCCGTGCTGCAACAACAAAAGCAGCCTCATCGGGAGACTCTGCTTCATATGAAATCTTCCCTGATTCTTCGTCAACTTCCGGTATACATGTGTGGCAGGTGGCCAACAACCGAAAGAACATCTCAATCACATCGGAGTGGGGCTGGTTAACCCAGTTACCGTTCATGACACGCTCATCTGTGAAATTAAATCCTTTGACTGCAGTTTTCCCCTCAGGCTGAAAGCGTTCGATGCCATTTTCCATGTCGGCGATCAACAGGGAACCTTTTCTCTTCGCCATAGCTCTCTCGACCTCGGTGATACCACGGCCATACGCAGTGCCTGCAATAGAACATTTGATGAACTCCATGGAGTTGCAAGTCAAAGTCCCAGTTTTATCTGTCAGAATCGTGTCGACCTGACCCAACTCCTCGTTCAAGTTGGATGTTCTAGCATGAGCAGGCGTGTCAGTCTCTTCATGATACATATGGATGTCCTGGTTGATGAACAGAGCCTGCAAGAGCTTGACGATCTCAATGGAGATGTACAAGGAGATTGGGATGAAGTACCCGTAAAGCATCATGGCTGTCAAGAAATGCAGTATTGCTGATATAGGTGCCTTATTTGGATTGAAGAAGATGGTAGTGTCATCAGGCCTGAGGTACCATCTTTTGATCCTGCCATCCTGCAGATCATCTTTGGTTGCAATGCCAAAGAAAATTGAGCTGATAACCGCAATTAGGACGAGTGAAGACAAAAGGAGGTAAATGATCCAATCCATCTTCTTTTCGATCTTGCTTCTTTTGGATGGAGCTTTCATGGCATTCTGCATGACCTTTGTATCATGGCCTGTGAAAATAACTGCACCGTACACATACTCGGTGTTCCGAAGCTTTGAGTCTCTGAGAAGGAGCTGCTGAGGCGAGAGAGGGTACTGTTGCTCCTCGATTTCTATGTTCCCGACAAATGAATAGAGATGCGCATTTGGGTCTTCGCACCTTATTGCAGCCCCAAAACTGCTGAAGCTCTCGTCATCCTGCAAGTCGGAAGTTACCTCTAGAGATTGCTTGAGCTTGAGATTCGTCTCTCCGTCGAGGTTCATCGTCTCGACATAGCAAATGGCGTCTTCGTAGCTAGACGAAAGGAGGATCAGGTCAGCGGGAAAGAAGTCATCTTTTTCAACCCTGACGATATCACCAACTCGGAGGTTCATCCATGTAGTAGGACGAAAAGCACCGTCCTGGAACACCTTTGCCTTCCTGTTGTTCACCTCGGTATCCTGGATGAAATAGTCATTTTTCTGGTAACTGACACTCAAACAAAAGTATAGCTAGAAACAAGAAAGAGCCATGGTACCCGCGATCGGACTGAATTAGCATGTACGCTTGCTACATGTATAAATTCTTATGTGCTGTGTTGCTAATGGGACCACATGAACATTCTACTACGAGAGAGGAGGATTTTTTTCCTTTTCCTTCCTTTTTGCATAATAATGACCAATGGGAGAATGGTGGTGCAACAGCAGTCAGTTATCTTGGCATAATTGCTGCACCTAATGCCTGCCTGGTTGCTGAATTGAAATAGATGGGTGGTGTGTTTCTTATCCTTGAAGGGAATTGTCATTGTTGAGTGGAGTGCGTCCACAGCTGAGCTGATTGGGTCAGTACTCAGAAACGATCGCTTGCTTGCACCTAATCATGCATAATCCCAACCCATTAATTCCATGGATGGATCATGGATAGATGGACCGAAACTAGTAGTAGTATTATTGAAGAGATGAGGACATAGCTAGCTATGGTGGTGCATGTTGTCTCCAAATTAAGCTGGAAAGTGTGACATCATGGATCATCATTGCAATTAACATCTCACCATAATTAAACCATTGTTGAAACGATGCTAATAAGCCACTAGAATTGAATTGAGTTGAATCGAATTGAATCATTGGCGTCCTCCTGGGATATATGTACTATATACCTGCCGCTTCCTCCTCCAGTCCTCGATGCCATCCTTGATCATGGTGGCGATGATGATGATGATGAGAGGGGCGACGGCGCTGGTGGAGTCGTAGGGGGCGAGGTGGGTGTTGGCGAGGCAGCCGGCGATGAGGAAGTAGATGTTGGCGACCCTCCGGAACTGCTCGAAGAGGGACTTGGGCACGAAGGTAGCCGCGTTGTACTTGGTGGTGGAGATGGAGTTGGAGCAGTAGCCCATGGCGGCGGCGGCGTCGTCATTGGCGTGGACCACCCGCGAGAAACCCGGGCCGCCGATCCTGGAGCGGTCGTCGTCGTCGACGGCGCTGGGCCTCCGGGCGCACGCGAAGCTGTAGAGCCTGCTGAGCCTCATCTTGCTCCTCCTCCTCCCCCTCCTTGGGCCGTCTCTGTCGCCTCCGGCCATTGTTTTCAATTAACTAGCTAGATTGGCGCAAGAAAGAATCTTCTTTCTTGTTGATCCGTCCAAGCTGCCACAGCTATATTAACTAGTATCCACAGCTAATTGCTGCTGCAGCAGCAAGAGAAGAAGAAGAAGTTCTTGTGCAAGGTTGGGCGGCAATGGCGGGCGGTAGGAACAAAACAAGATAGAAAACCAATGGAAAGAAACGAGCTAATTTTTACAGCGCAGCACAAGGCAGGAGATGGAAAGGAATCGGCCGGCCGGAGGGATAAAAAACGCGGGAGGGCAGCACAGGCACAGCTTTGCCTTTGTTTGTATCTATATATTTGTCTACGCTGCAGAGGAGAGGAGAGGAGAGGAGAGGAGCAGGTAAAGAAAAGGTTTCTCTTCTTCTTCTTCTTCTTCTTAGGAAGCTCCGCAAGCCAAGGTGGACCTACCTAACTAATTCAGTCAGTCAGGGAGGCCAAGCCTAAGCTCCTAGCAGCCTCTCTCTCTCTCTCTCTCTCTTCTTCTTCCTCCTCTTCTCGCCAAAGTGATTGGTCTTAGAATTGCAGCTGCTGAATCTGGGACTGGGACTTAGAGAGAGGAATGCGATCTGCGAAACAAACAATCTCTCTCTACGGATGGTTATATCACCATGGTCCAACGCTTGGCTGCTTAGTACGGAGTAATGACCTTGCCAAACTACCCTGGAGATGGATGGATGGATGGATGGATGGATGGGAAATTCGAGCCTGTGCCTCCTACAAACTGAAACTGACGAGTTGAGTCCCCGTGATACAAATTATTGCGACACGCGTGTGAATTTGACTTGGGAATCCACTCGAGAAATTCAAGCGTGGCGACCGGTGCACTTACGCGGCACGCCTTCTTCTTCTGCCTCCAGCCTCCGGTTAGAGCGCTCCTGCCACTGTAGCCAGTCGAAGCTTCCCTCCTATTGCGCCTGCCTCGTTGACCGACCTACCGGAGTAGCCAGCACGCAAGCACTACTAGACAGTAGTACCACACCACACAACATGAAAAAACACAGCCATCAGATGTAACTCATGACCAGTGAAATCCTACAGAATAGAATTGGAAACGCACGAATTTGTCAAACGGGCACGGGGTGTTTGAATAGTGCACAGGAAATATGAAGGGAAATGCACCTCAGAGTAGAGAGAGAGAAAGAGAGATGTTGCCTTCAACTTCTCAAAGGAAATGAAAACTTGGTGTTTGAACAAATGTTTGGAATACTCCAAAAGTTGGAGAAAGAAAAGTTCCTATAGGAATTTTCAAAGTCAATTCTGTAATCCAAAGGGCTCCCTATAGGATTTCAATCCCATAAAATTCATACAAAAATCCTATGTTCAAAACAAGCACTTGATTTGTTGGAGCAGCACCAGTACCAGCTTCCTGTAGTAATTTATAAGGCCGCTAAGGGCTTGTTTGAAATGCAGGAATTTTGTAGGAATCTACCGTGAAACAGTTCGTTCCCTCCCGCATGAATCCGGAAAAAGTTCCACGTTCCAAATGGGTCCTAGATTTATGTTGTACTAGTGAGTACCTTTGTTTTCCTAGCTAGCTAGTTCCAAATCGTACCTCACCCGCAGGTTATATATACTAGGATGGAACCCGCGCGAACGCCGCGGGCCCTCGCGGGGCAGGAGGCGTGGGAAGGCGCGACGATCGGTAGCCGTCCAGCGAAGATCCGACGGCAGGACTTTTTGGGAGCGACGTGGCCGCGGCGAGAGAGATCGGCAATTCCATCAGCTTTAATAAAAGTATAGATTAGGTGGTGATTAACCAGAGGCCACACCTACCTATTTATGTATCCAATTTGACGTACTACAATCCACATCGTTTAAAGTTTGATCGTCATTAGGTTTAAAACTATTTAAATTGTCTATATAAAAATTATATCGTTAGATTTGCCGTTAAAATTATAGTTTTATTAGTATATCTTAATGCAAGGTTATAAAATTTAGCCGTTAAAATTGCTTAAAGTAAAAAAAAAAAAAAAACCAAGGAGTAAGTACTGTATCTGCCTAATTCGGGGACCAAAATTAATCTGTCAACTGCAGGCTGTACTCCGATTTGCCATTAGTATATATGGATTTGTACACAAATCTAGAGGTTAGTTGACAAGCGGTTCTCTCCTGAGAATTAGAGCTGGCACATAATAGTATATATCTTCACATGTCAATGTCGGACCTAGCTCCGTCTTTCTGGTAGTATAAAATTTTCTACTCTGCACAATCAAAAATATATACTTTATCATATAGTCATTGCCAACCGGTTGCTACTCTACATGATATGGCACTCATGAATTGTTCAGAAAATAAAAATACTCGTTGAAGTCGATTTATTTGTCGAAGCCGATATCGGCATGCCTTTAAATAAAAAATATACAATCATTAGCGGAGTTCGTTATATACGTTCTAGCTTAGATGATGAGAATTTTTCCTGATTCTAGCGAGAATTGAATTGTTTCCTTTCCTTTGAAACTCCCACGAAATTCATTCATGTGAAGCTCCTTGGTACGAGCGAGCATTTCTTGATCCTCGCCTCGGTGAATGTGTTAATTAATTTGCAGCCTAATCGATCCACTTGCGTGCCAAACATGCCCAGACCCTTCAGATCTTCCCACAATCTGCACAGTATTTTTTTCAATTTAGCCCTTTTTTCGTAAAAAGCGCACATTTATACCCCTGCTAGTCTTATTTCCGGTTTGGACCCGGGGTGTGCGCGTGACTCACGGCGCCGAGCTATCTGACTTCGGCGCCGTGAGTCATGGCGCCGAGGTCCCAACCCCAGCCACCGGCGGCCAGGCGTGGCCACCGGGCTAGGGTTGGGACCTCAGCGCCATGACTCACGGCGCCGAAGTCAGTTAGCTCGGCGCCGTGAGTCACGGCGCCGACCCCCTGGGTCCAAAACTGAAAATAAGACTAGCAGGGGTATAAATGTGCGTTTTTCTGAAAAAGGGTTAAATTGAAAAAAATTCGGCAATCTGCACCTCTATTTGCTTAATTGCTTCTAGAAGGCACGACGACTCTTCAATTTTCCTCTCCCACCGAGAATCTAAGCCAGCCAGCCATTAAGGGCATCTCCAATAGTGCACTTACTGTCGTCTCTTAGCTATGTCACGTCAACAAAATCCTACGTGGAGGAGAGAGAGGGAGAAGAGAGAGAACATGTCGTCTATTCCTGAAGAGACGATCGTGCACACGAAACAAGACATGATACATTAATTTACTCTAGTTGACATGTAGATCCGTTTTAAAGAAAAATTATAAAATATAAGTGTTGGAGAGTGTATTAGAGACTGTCTATTAGAGATGTTGTCTCTAAAAATGATGTAACATATGTTGTCTCTAACTATTGGAGATGCCCTAATTCGTCAATCCACCCTCCACCGTTCGCCCACCGCCACCCATCCCCCCATCCATCTTCAGCTCCCGTCCGCCCCCCGCCCAAGTCCGCACAACCAGCCTCAGACTCCGTCTGCAACCACTACTCCCAGATCTAGCTCCTCTACCCCTACTCCTAGATCTAGCTCCTCTACCACTACTCCCAGATCCGGTAATGTGAAAGAAGGATTGCGGTGTCGTCGGCCTCCCCACCTCCCTTGTTTCCTCGTCGTGGCTCTCTGACCGTAAGGTGCACGACGCATCCTCCGTCCCCTCCGGCTCCCACGTGGGCGTTGTCGCAGCACCCAACAGCCTTGAGGAGCTCACCTCGGCGCCGCTACCCCTGACGGCCTCCATCAGCACATGCGACGCTGGGGACGGTGCTGGCGCGGGTAGGTCGGATGGCGGAGCGGTCGAGGCATGTGGCGGGGGCGGTGCGGGTGGCGGCGGTGGGGAAGACCAAGCCGGTGTTGATGCTGCGGCAACTCTACGACGCTGGCACCGCTACTTCAGTGAGAACTACGTCCAGAAGATCATCACCAAGGCATTGCAGGTTCGGATTGGGTGGCACGAAATCGATCTGTGTGTCCTGTAACCATCGTATAGAAATGATGTTGGCTGATTAATTTCATCGTCTTTGCAGCTTCCGGAATATATTCAGTGGCGTTTCATTGGGCACTTGCGGTGAAGGGATACGGGTAGGCTATACTAGCTGACAATTAAAAAATTCTACCATGTAAATCAAGAAGCCATGCAAGTAGGAGATCATAGATCGTTACCATTAGACATGCAGTGCAGCGAAAGAAGAGTTGGAGCAGCCTGATCCAACGTAGAGCGTGTCAATGAAGTGGTCGTAGCCGATCATCCACCGTAGCCAATCGTCCAATGTAGTCGATCGTCTCCGCCAGCAACCAATCGCGATCCTTGCGAAGTCATGGATCGTACTTAAGCGCAACAGCAACCGCAGTAGCGCCTCTATGGTATCCACACGTCCAGGGAATGAACACTGTGCGTCGGTGTGTTAGCACCAACTCGCACGGTAGAGCTCTCGGGAAGATGGTGGCTAGGGTTTCGCTGGAACAACTTACGTTGTCTCTCACGTCTATCGTATATTTCCCAACAGCCTCATGCGCCTCTTATATAGAGCCCATGACGGATCCTATCCGAACACGTTTGTTCTAACCCATTAAGTGTGTGACGCTGTAGGTTCATGCGTAATCAGTTGTGACTCAGAAACCCTTTCCGACCACGAGTCGTTAGCGGTTCCTAGTAGGACATAACGATTTTCGAATATATACAAATTATATTGGATGAACCTTAATGCAATATGTCTATGACCAGGTCTTTATCACTAACGACCAGCTCGTATCTCTATACGACTAGTTCATATATGGTCTCGACCAGTTCATAACTCCTTACGAGCAGGTTTCAACCACTTAGTGATTATGTTTGACCAGTCTACGATCGGCTCATATCTCCATACAACTAGTCCGTATATGATCGAACTGAATGATCTTCTTGTGTATTCTCCCTTTGCCTCACGATATCTGGTTGAACTCTAGGTGAGATATTATGTCATCTATGAACTATTCAATACTTTCTCGATCGAGTGTCGAATAACTTCATGTAGTCGAACTCTTCGACCACTAGTGGCATGGCTATGCACTTTCTTTATCCGACCACATCAAGACGCCCAGAGATATCCCTCCTGTTATGTTAGAAGGGGCAAATCCCATATTCGACCAGTCATATTCCTCCGTATGTTTCATAGCATACCCGAAAGCTACCTTTATAACTACCCAGTTACAAGTAGCGTTTGACAACCCATAAGTGTACTATTACACATATAGGAAACCATACCGATCTCAGGTCTAAGGATTATACATCATCATTGCTTAAGACCAATTGATTATATAAGTTGATTTATCTTTTATGGGTAGAGCTGTACAACCTCTGCATAGTTAAAACTGTTTAAACAGCCGTATCCGCAGTCATGGACATAATCGGGGATTTCACAAGAGAGGTAGAGTTTCTTTTATAAAAATATGTCGGTTGGTGAATGGGAGATTCACTTGGTGGTGGTTTGGTTAGGGAGTGAGTGGGAGGTTAACTGGTTGTTTCAAAATAATTGTTTACTTATTTATTATTCTTTTCAATTATGTATTTCAATCTATTTATTGTCAATACTACTTTATGCAAAAGAACCATACGGCTAATCCTTTATTCAAGCATTGCATGAATATTAATCGCATACTGTTTCCTACGACTTGTTGAGTACTTTATGTACTCACAGCTTTAAACTTTATTGCTCAGTTGAAGAATATCAATCTGCTCAAGAGTTATACAAAGTGGAGTTTTTGTGAAGGTTTTGCGAATTAGGATGCGTTCTTCACTCGATTGCTTGTGGGCATATTGAATAGCCTTTCCAAGTTTTCCTGTTCTGTTGTAAGAGTATATTTGTTTCTTTAGCCCCGCATGGCAAGCTAAGTAAATGTTGACCATAAAGTCCAGTCATTACTACTATTTGTTATTTAGAGATATTTTAGTTAAATCGATAAATGGATGGTATTTCATCGATGTTTGTTGTGTGAGGTAGCTACTGATCTGTGACTAGTTCAGAATACACAGAGGGTTTTAGATATGTAAATCTGGGTCCGGACATTGTCGTTGCCGCGCGCCGTTGCTAGAAGTCGTTGTCGGGGCTGCTGCACCAAGTTCTCCATGCCGCATTTTGCCACTCCAGGTCACCGTCTGGGACACCGCAGTGGATTCTCCCTGTTGCGTGCTGCCGCCATATGCTGTCATTAGGGTCCTCGCACGGGGCTCACCGTGCCCAGATATACTAGTCTCCGTCTCAGAAGGTCGCTGCTTCCGCTACTTGGGTGCTCGCCGCCGACAAATCGACGCAGGGGTGGAGATAGAGGAGCAGCGGAGAAGCAAGAGGGAGGGGTGGGCGGTGCTGGCCATCGGTGGTGACGAATCAACTGTCTGCGGCGGCGGAGGGTGGGGAAGGGATTGATGAGAGAGAGAGATGGGAGGATTTTGGATTGGGATGAAGAAGAAGCAGAGGTTGCGGGGGGGACGAGTTCAATTGTTTTTTTTATGTGGGTCCCACCTGGAGGGAGGAATCGATTCTATACACTGAAAGGTAAAAAGACTGATTCATGTGGTACGTTATTGAAATTGAACTGATTCAATACACTAAAGTTGCACTTAGGGTTACTCCATCTAGGATGATATCGAAGCACCGCAGTGACTAGATAGGTAGGCTTAATTATTACTCTTAAGTGACGGTTTTTTACGGTTTATTTTTTTTTTTAATTTTATCTTATTATCTACTAATAAAATTATAATATTACAAACGTATTTTTAACGACAAATCTAATGATATAGTAGCTAATCTAAATATTTTTGAACATATCAGTGGTCGACGGCATATATTCTAAAGAGTCACTTAAACAAAGAAAACAAACAAGGGAATTCAAGGTGAGTTTGGAAATGGTGAAACTCGGGAACAATTCATTCTTGACTCGTACGTAAGTTCCGGGCGGGGACAAGAGATACAGGTGGTTCGGTGTGCTGGCGTGAATTCGGTCGGGTTCGGAATCGGAATTGGGCCGGGCGAGCAGAGAATTGGTTCGAGTGAAATGCAGGCCATATCAAGTGGGCTGGAGCTGGGCCACGTATTGCTTGCTGCGTGCAAATCCATCGATGGATGGCGTTGCATTGGAAATGCGCTGCTGCTGCTTCTTCTTCCTACTAGAGCCCGGCGCGCGTGCAAACGCGCGTGGAGGGAAAAATTAGTTTTTTTAAAAAAGATGTAGAGGTTACATCTAGTATTATACAGGATATGAATGTGTATCCATATAAAAAAAATCCAATATTTGAATATGTTTGCATGTAGAACTAATTATTTATTAACAAATAGTATTGCAAGTCTTATCCTAAGAGACTGTTGATCTTCATCTGTATATACAATCAGATTCTTTGGTTAAAATTCTCTAGATGTTCATGCTATGAAACACAAGTTTGCAGCCAGTAGGTGTCTGCAGGAAGACATATCTTATGGAACCGACCCAAATTTTCTCCATTTTTAAAAAACATATCGCCTCTTTCCCAATTCATTTCCTCTGATTTCTGCAAGTGTCGCACCCAAATAACTTGCGATAACTAAAGCATCAGAAATCTGCAAAACAGGTAAAGAATTAGAACACAATATTATTTTTTTTGTCTGTAGAGGTATATGGACAAGTTCCAAGTTGCAGGCATATGTGTGAGATATGGTATTCGGACCAATAGTCAATGAGAATGTAACCAAAATGATAGACTGTCGAACCTCTGTATAAATCAATATTGTGTCTTTGTAAGCAAACAAATCGGCAAGAGATACCGATGTAAAGAACTACTTAGATTAAGATTGCATTGTTACCTGAAGTTGGTTTGGTGCAGCAAAGCTTAATCTCCTCATTAGCCTCATTTAGGAACTCCACTCCAACCCTCTTGACCTTGGTCATTTCAGAACTGTATGCAGCCTTAATTGCATTGAATTCTACAGCAATAATCTTGAAATTTTGATCGGTGTGGCAAATATTATGTGAAGCTATCAGCACCATTGTCCTAACAAAATCTAACAATGTCAGCATCCCATAATGTTGATTCAACCAGTACGTTTCATCCTAACACTGACCAAATAGCTTGGAGTGCAAGTTCCCATCGTCCTTCTTAAAAATGAGTTCCCAGCATTGCATACTAATATATTATTAGAGGTCACGTAATACAGAACAACAATAACTAACTGTTCATAGATCATAACAGGCATAAATTTGATCCATCTCCTCGCCAGAATCATTTCTAATCTAGACTAAACCAGTACAAACTAAGGCATCTCATAGTATCTTTCTATAATTTGTTTTATCACTTATCTCAGTCCAAATGGTCCTCAGATTACCTCAACAGAATATATATTACTGCACTAACTAAAAGATGGAATACACAATAACTGCATTAGAAAATGTAGACTAACTGGTAGCTACTACAAAACCGTGTGGTTGTCAACAAATCTCGTGTGACTTTCAACAAATTTGATTGTTCTTTGCTAACCTACTATAGAACAGCAGTAGCTAATTGTTCATAGATAAGCACTAATTCATAAATTCTATCCACCACCTCGCCAGAACCACCTCTAATCTATAATAAACCAGTAGAAACTAAGCTATCTCATATTATCCTTCTAGAACCTTTTGTTTCCACTGACCTCAATCCAAACTCCAGATTACCTACAAATCGCAATCTATAATACAAAAGCAATTAAAAAATATACACTAATGAACTAACTAAAAGATGGACTACACGATAATAGCATTCAAGAATCTTAAATTCTATCCATCTCCTCGCCAGAACCACCTCTAATCTATAATAAACCAGTAGAAACTAATCACAGTTCACCACTGACCTCTGCGTATTAAACATGGTGAACTGTGACAGGGGAAAAAAATGGAATAGCGATAACAGATACATACTGCTCTCGCTGCCACAAGTCCTTTTTTTTGTTAGGTTGCCATCCTCGTTGGCACCGAGAAGATAGTTAAGTTGAGAACCACCGCGGGGAGGACCCTGCAACTTCGTTGAAGGACGGTCCTGTGGCACCATGCAATAGCAAATGTCGGCATAAACAGCATAAATATTTTGTACGTATCGGAAAGTTTTATAACTTCTTCTGTAAAATATTTTGACAATTCTTGGCCTCAAACTGAATAGATTGCAAGTAAGATTTGCCGACATAACTAACAGCCTGTTTGACAAAAATGCATATGAAGTTTTTTTTTGAGGTTGGTTGTCATGAATAAGGTATCTCAGCATCTATTTGATATCTGAGTAACAGAGCATGGACAGTGCAGGAGTTAAATAAATTTAGGGAATAGGCACCCGAATTTCTGAAAAGGCAGATAACTCAGTAGATGTATTCCAAGACAGCATGAGACAGCAACATTTACATGGACAAAATTTGAAACTATTGAGTTACTGCAAAAATAGAAGGAACAATGTATCTAACCCCAGAAGCTGAACTATTGATCAACTTCCAGTCAGTGCATAATAACTGGGATGATTATCGCTGGTGTTAATGGTATAGTAGTATTCCGTGGCAAAATGTTCCAATTATACAGTTGTTGTACTTATTAATGGGCAAAGCATCAAATAATACTAAAAGTTCAGTTTTGTATAACTGTATCTGATTCACTGGAATTTCATCTACCAGAGAGAAATGGCCAAGACATTAAATAACACGAAAAGATGTGGTTAATAGAGCGCTTGCCAACCTGGACATGTTTCACATATAGACGTAAACACACAATGTATTCGCAAATAACACTCCAATCACAGGCTAAAGGGTGTACCTAATGGAAGAAACCTTACTGGATATTTCTGGGTCATTAGCTAAGAACAAATTATTAACTGAGAGAAAATAAAGAGCTCTGCTTGCTCCATGTGTACTCAATTGCTGGTCCCAAAACAAGCGTAACCGAAATATTTCATAAGAGGAAGTGGATACTGACAGTAAGGAAATTTCCATAGCTCTGGCCTTTGGATCTGTAGTAATTGTTTGCTTTACTACTTTGAATACCAGCTGGGATCTCCTTGAGCTCCTCAGCAGAGGACGGAGGAGTTGGCTTCTGAACTGATTTAAGCTTCTCAGCTGACTTTGGAGCTTCATCGCCACCAAAAACATAGTCCAAGGAACTCTGACCACCGCCACTGCTAACAGCATGATCCATCTTATGAAAGCTGAAAGGTCAAATACTCTGTAAAATCAGTTTCAGATGTAAGGACAGCGTTAAAACAAGATAAAATTCGACAAGAAGCTCTGAAGCCAATAGATTCCTGCTTCCGACAAGCACAACAGGCAATACAAAGTAAAAAAAGAAAGATCCGAAGATCGCTCACCTAGAAGCTGGCTGGGCTTGGGCTGGGCCCCAGCATCGATTGACGACGACGACGACAGGAACGAGATGGGCGACGAGGCCACGGACTCCTGGAGCTCGGCGCGACCGCCGAACCCTAGCCAGTGTCTGCCGCCGACGCATCCGACCACCACCAGCGACGACAAGCACATCAGGCTAAACAAAGTTTTTAAGAAAGATCCGAAGATTGCTTACCTCGAAGTTTTTTGTGCTTGGGCTTGGGGTGGGCCCTGGCGTCAATCGACGACAACGACGGCAGGACCGAGGCGGTCGACGACTCCACGGACTTCTGGAGGTCCCCGCGACCGCCAAACCCTAGCCAGCCTCTGCCACCACCACATCCGAGCACCGCCGGTGCCAACGGCTCTCCGGAGGCGGTATGGAGGCACGCGAAGCAGAGATCGTGCGCGGGGGCGCCGGGAAAGGTGGAGGGACGGGGCGGGGGCGGGGGCCGAGGGAGGGGAAGGGGAGGTGCGGCGACGGATTAAGCGAGGAGGAGGGAGCCGAAGAATCCAGCGAGTCCAGACCGCGTGGCGGGCCGAGCGCAGGAAAGATCGGACGACAGAGAAGGAAGGAGGAAACGCATCGAACGGGACAGAATGCGAAGGATTCGCAGGCGAGCAAAACGCAAGGGGCATCGGACGGCAGCGAGGCAGAGCCGCGCTGAATCCGGCGGCCGAGACGAATCGGGGCGACGTGGCCCGTCTAGTCTAGCCACAAGACTCCCACAATTTAACCGGTAGGATTACTACTACTACTACTTATTATTACTAGAAGGGTACCGCGCCAATTGGCGCAGCGAGCGAGCTGTAAATAAGCTAATCTCTACTACTTAAATATTGGAGTTGGTGATGGTCGTTCGTTCTTCGTGCGATATGAGCCATTAGATCCGTTCTTATTAGTGCGGCGTGGTCGTTGGATCGATCACGACTTTCGGTTTCTCCGTGCGCACGCATTTCACACCACCCACGACGCCAAACCGTCGCTGGTCATCCTCCCCGCCTCGCGCCCGCCTCCTCGCCACCTCGCGGCCGCCTGGACCACCTCCTCGCCTCGCCGCGCCCGCCGCGGTGCCTCCTCGCCGCCGCCACGATTCCCTCGCCCCTTGCCTCCGACGCCTACCACGTCCTCTCCGACGATCGTCGTAGGGCCAAGTACGACCTCCGTCTCCACTCCTTCTCCTACGCCTGCGCATCCTCCTCCGCCTGGGCCTCCTCGTCGTCCTCGGCTCTGTATGGCTATGGGTACGGCCCCAGCCATGGCGGTGGTTCTTGGCGCCGGCCACCTCCGGGGGGAGGCGCTGCCTCGGCGGGATTCGATTGGGCTTCTTGCTCAAGGTGGTGACGCGCGAGGTTCCTCATTAACTGGCTTCAGGTAAACTCAATAGGCGTCAATACTTTTCTTGCTTGAGTTATTGTGCTAATCCGATCGCCTCCGCTCGCTCTGCGACGATATCAACGCCTCTGCGTATGCGGCCATCGACGGCCCCCGGGTGGTGGTCGTTGAGCTCGACATCGCCGCCGGAAGGGTCGGTAGTGGAGGCGGTGCAGAGGGCTGGGGCGCTTTCGGCGCGCTCGACACCTTGGTCAACAACGCCGCCTCCGAGGTATCAATTCGCTCAATAGCGTGAGCACCTTTTGTTTCGTTTCTTCAGCGCGTGAATGGTGTCCTCCTCCGGCGGTGGCGGTAGCGGCGGGCGGAGGAGGAGAGCTGCTCGATCCGATGAGCCCCAACCCGCATGAGGAAGTGGAGAGCCACGCCGCCACGAACGCTGCGCTGCCACGCGCGGCGTTGACGAGGTGATGCCCGGCTCGTCTTCCAGCGCATCCGCGCGCGCCCCTGCGGCGCTGCGCCGCCTCCGCAGATGAGCCTTGGGGATTGCTCGATTCCATGGCAGCGTCCTCCAATCTCAAGGTAATATACCTAGCTACCTCCCCAGCCAATGACTCTGTTGATAGATCTGTTCCTCACCCGCGAATTGAGCAAATAAATTGTTGTTAAGCTTGTTTAGTACTCATTGGTAGTTAACAGTGATGTGGTAGTGTCGATTTCCATTACTGGTAAATGAAATTAATGTGGCTGCTCACTTGCTACTACTTGATTCAGATAGAGGGAAAAAGCGTAGCCCTTTTGGTTCAGGTGCTTGTGAAGGCAGACGCATTTTATTTTCATAAAGGGTTATACCACTATGAGCACCTATGGATGTCGTGCAATTTTTGTATGATTACTGTGATTGTTGCAATGAGTTTCCGGTTGCTATTTGATGATACTATTACCATATACATGGCCCTGAGCCCCAGACAGCATTTGCGAGATAACTAGATGTTGATATGGCATTGTTTTCTGTAGTTCCTTTTAGGATGGTTTTCAGATGCTTCTCTTGCAATGGCTCTGCGTTATGCTCTCTGTGATTACTCCTTCTCATAGTCTTATAGGCCGTATATTATGTCTGAAGCATGCATGTGATTGCCATTTTCTGCAACTTTAGGTTGAAAACTGTGTAGGATGGGTTCAATAGTTTTATTCGATGGTTAGAAAAAGATAGTTTGGCAGTAGCAAAATGGCATCCCAAAACACTATAGGATGGGTTTGATAATCCCACCATTTTGCCTATGGCCAGACCAGTAGTGGCAAGACATTCACGATTCGAGGCATCATAGAGAGCGCCGTTAGTGATATTTACAGGCATATAGAAAATGTGAGTTGTATACATCCGTTGATGCAAAAAAGAGTGTAATAATACATCTGTTGATGCAACAAATTTGCGCAATTATGGAAGATTGCTTTCTAACATGTCATAATTGTTTCTTGCTTTTGTGGATTGCTTAGACTCCTGAGAGGGAATTTATTATCACAATTTCTGCCATGGAAATTTACAATGAGATTGTGAAGGATCTTTTACGACCTGACTCTGGTCCCCTTCGCTTGGTTGCAACTTGGTTCAGTCTATGCACTGCCCTACAAAATTCTCTTTCATGTTGTAATGATCTTATAAAAATTATTTTGGTTTGACAGAAAGGAACCATTGTGGAGAAATCGGTCGAAGAAGTCACCAAGGACAGCCAACATCTAAGGCATCTAATCAGCATTTGCGAAGGTAACTACTATCATCTGTACAATCTTCCTCTAAAAAAGAAAGAAGAAATGTGAAGTGATATATAATGTTAATGATCTTATAATAATGTTAACGACCTTCCAAATAACTGCAGAAGAAAGACAGGTTGGGGAGACTGCACTAAATGACACCAGTTCACATTCCCACCAAATCATTAGGCTGGTATATATAAGAAAAATCCTTCCTGTTTACATTGAATCTTTCCAAGAAAAAATAGCGAGGACAGTACTAATTTTTTTTTATTGTGTATATATCTCTATCCAGACTGTGGAGAGCAGACTCCGTGAAGTATCAGGATGTGTTAAATCTTTTGTGGCTAGCCTCGTAAGCATACTATCCTACTTTTGGAATGTGGTGTGCTGATTTTATTTAATCTGAATGATTTGGCTTGCTTTGTGCGCATAATTTTGTTGACCTTGCTGGAAGTGAACGGGCTGCACAAACCCATGCAAATGGCGCAAGATTGAAAGAAGGATGTCATATAAATCGCAGCTTGTTGACTTTGACTACTGTCATCAGAAAGCTAAGGTCTGGGTTTCTAAAAAATAAAAAATTCCCCTTGTACATAAGAAGTTTGGACTAGATGTTATTTAGTGGGTTAGCCTGTTCTATCTTCTATGCATTCATCTTGAAAGTAGTTCCCAAGTTACTTAAATTCACTGTTATTTAGTGGGTTAGCCTGTTCTATCTTCTATGCATTATTTTGAAAGTAATATACTCTCTGGTGGAAACCTGGTATGTTTGTGATTAGACTTCCTTACGAGTTTGTCAAACTTTTGTTCTTTCGCTTACAATTGTTACCCCACTCGTGTAGGCCCACATAAGATTCAAGGCATTGGGGCAGGATTTGTTCCAAGGAACTTGGATAGTGAGGTTCTCAGTGAAGTAATTGAGGTCTGAGCTTATTCCAGCCTTTATCTATTCTTCAGTATAATACGAACCTTCAGAACAAAAGCAAGAAGGGAAGGCTGTAGTTTTTATTCAAATCAGCTGTACTGTATCAGTAATTTGACAATATTCGCGTATGTTACATCATAGAATGGCACCAAATCAACATGAAAAATTCGAAAAATGATGTTGTAGTCTATGGAGGGTTGTAGTCTTGTAGCACCCTATAATTTCACGTCTCGATTCATTTTTGTGTCATGTGCATTATTTTGATGTGCCATTCTTTTTGGGATATTGTCCTTGAGTTGCAAGCGTTCATATGCTAATGAAAGCAGGCAAATCATGACTCACAACATCCCAGCTAATGTCTTTTTTTCTTGCCCTTGCTATTTAAGTGCAAGCACAAGGCTTCTTCATAGATCTTGATAGAATCAGTTTATATGCACCATCTTTGAGCCAGTTTACTTCTTTCTTTTTTCTCCAGTAAGAGTGGATTAGTGGTTCAGTAGTAGAAACTGAAGTTTTGTGCGTCAGACCATAGGTTTTTCCTCTTAGTCTATCAACTTCATATAAAAAGTTAACATAAAGTGTAGTAGTTGGAAATGCCTAACAAAGTAGCAACATGTGTGATGGAATATATAGGAAGTTATGAACTGATAAAAGCTATATTCCATGAATGTCACACTTGGAAATTCCGTTAGATCTTCAGGCAAGCTTGTCGTCGTTGTTGAAATGAAACTGAGAATCTTGTGCCATTTGAAGCTGTGTGGACATTGTGCAGGTTGGTATCTCATCTGGGGCAGCAGTAGCTGCTGCCACAAAGGTTGCCAAGAGACTAGAAAATGTTGGAAAGCTGGTAGTGGTAAGTACAACATTGCCATCTCTGCTAGAACTCTTTCCAAACATCTTTTCTCACAAATCACAATAGCAGCTTCGCATATTATTATATGAAGTATGGATGCCAAGTATACCTAGATGATTAGTATACATACATATGGTTGCATTCTTATGAATTTTTGGCGAATACCGTCGGTTTGCAAACCGTATTTACATTTTTGACCATACACAAACCGTATTTGCAGAAATGGCAACGCGGGCGCACGGTCACCCCGCGCCTAGCGCTGCCGTGCCGCCACGTCGCCGTGGGCGCACGCCCGCCTCGCGCCGCCGCCACCCGGCCGCCACGTCGCGTGGCGCACGCGCGCGTTTTTTCAATTTTTTAGACGTAGAAATATTTTTTTAAAAAATGCTACAGTGGGCGCACGCTCACCCTGCGCCACACTGTAGCAAAAATTTTGTTTTTGTTTTTTTAAAAAACATTTATGTTTATTTTTGTAAGAATTTTTAAATATAGTAAATAGGGTCCAAAATTATGAAATTTTTATGGAGCCTTGTGACACCGTGTACTTACTTGTGTAATATTTTCAAAATTTTATCCATTATGAATTTTCTCAAAAATTCATTTAAGTATATTGTAAATAGGGTTTCATCATTTCATGTGACTTAGAATGTATAAAAACGCATAAAATACGCCGCATTTCAACTCCATTGGAGATATCGAAGGAAGGAAGAATAATTGTCACTCTCGTACAACATCCCAATGCAATCCAATATCATCACTACATTGGATGATATTCTTTATCTGTATCAATATCATCATCGCATTGGATGATATTATTTAATAATGTATTGTACCATAGGCTAGATAAACTTGTACATGAACCAATCGAGGAAATCGTGGCATGCAGATCATATAACGATGTCCGTAACCTCCGACTCGTGTGCGTTTGAAGGCTACGGTACATCGTTATATGATCTACACGCCACGATTTTGCCTATTTGGTTTATGTACAAGCCTATCGAGCTTTGTAGTGCAATGCAAGATAAAGAATAGCATCTACATTAGGGTTTCATCTTGCATCCCGAGCTTGTCCGCTCTCTCTACCGTGAAGTGGTAGGTCTCTCCTCGTAGATGGCTCTTGAGTAGACGGTGACCTTGACGCTTACATTTCCTTGCCGTACTTGTTGATAGTGAAGCCATGATACTGCCTGTGGTGAGCGTAGCCCAAACCCCAAGTATGCACCACAACTCTACACGAAACCTCCCCTTCTCAATAGCAGTGTTCATGAAACACATCTAAAAATTTTGAAATTAAGAAAAGATAAGTATCCAATTTAAGCCATAACATTTTCTTACATGCGACTAACAACGTTAATTACCACTAAACTAATTCATTATTACTAAACTAATTCATTACTAGTCAACTAACTAATTACGACTAATTAATTACCCTAAACTATCTAATTACGACTAGTGACTAAGACCGACTAATTATAACTACGATAATAACTGCAAAAGCATAGCACAAATTACCCGCCTTCCGAGGAAGTAATCGATCATCATTCGGAAGTAATCAATCAAGGTCAAGCGACGAGTGAGTGCAAGAGTTCGGTATTTATAGCCAGCGGAGAATGAGCCGCGGCGTTAGCGCCGGAATTTTGTAAGATTTGGTGCGAATTTACGGGCGAGGCGACAGATGCGGATGAGGAGGAGGGACGGTGGGATAATGGACAAAATTTCATGAAATCATTCCAAGTCACATGAAATGATGAAACCCTATTTACAATATACTTAAATGAATTTTCGAGAAAAATCATAATGGATAAAATTTTGAAAATATTACTCAAGTAAGTACACGGTGTCGAAGGCTCCATAAAAATTTCATAATTTTTGGACCCTATTTACTATATTTAAAAATTCTTACAAAAATAAACATAAATGTTTTTTAAAAAAACAAAAACAAAAACAAAATTTTGCTACAGTGTGGGCGCAGGGTGAGCGTGCGCCCACACTGTAGCAATTTTTTTAAAAATATTTCTACGTCTAAAAAATTGAAAAAAAGAAAAAGAAAAATGAAAAAAAGCGCGCAGCGCGTGGCGTGCGCCCACGTGACGTGGCGGCGGGTGGCGGCGGCGCGCGGTGGCGTCGCGCCACGGCGACGTGGCGGCACGCAGCACTGGCGCGAGGTGACCGCGCCGCGTTGCCATTTCTGCAAATACAGTTTGCGCATAGTCAAAAATGTAAATGCGGTTTGCAAACCGACCGTATCCGCCAAAAACTCCATTCTTATGGCTCATTTCTCCAGGTTGTGTTTCCGAGCTTTGGCGAGAGGTACCTTTCGTGTTTGTCCTCTTTCAGTCGATAAGAGAAGAATGTGAGAAGATGCAGCCTTAACCATGAGCCAACATTCAGTGTTCATTCTCAGCATCAGAATTGTTTCTGAGATACCTGGTCAACATTATTGTTTGTGAGAAGTGTCATACAACTCCCACTTGATAGCTGTTTGTTCAGTAAATAAGGCAGTTGGCCAGTCATTTTTTTGAGGCTATGAACGGAACTAATGAGGGGTGAAAATTCTGAGTTTTGAGACAAAAAAAAACATTCTTCAGGAATTCTGAGAATCAACTCAACAGAAGCATTGCCATGAAAGGTGACTGAACTACCTTTCCTTATACTCACAGAATTACATATCACAGTTAGCTAAGTTTATGTCCATTTACACAGTTTGTCTATTTCTTTAGGCAGATGATGTTGCACTTTTGTAGTTATGTTCTTAGTTAGCATGTACATGTATTCTTGTTGTTTTGAGTTTAAGTGGTAGTACAACACTGACTTAAATAGCAGACCGAGTGCGGTGGACAATGCTCTTGTCCTTGAGCAATTGGGAGAGATAGTGACCTCTTCATTACCTTGTGTTGCATTATCTAGGATAAAGGGATTGTTATGAGAGAACATTTGTGTTTCTCTTGGGAAAAGGTTCTCAGTAGGAGTTGGCATTGCAAGAGTTTAAGCATTTGCAGAGTGTGACACACTTGGCTTTAGCCATAAGCAGCGTGGTGAGGTAACCTCGGCAATGTGTTTTTTTGTGTGCAAAGTATGAGTTCCCGTTACAACGCACGGGCATGTGACTAGTGATGTTGTAACATGATCGGTTGCTCGCCTACTATTACATATATTAGACAAAAGACAGTGCGCGATATTGCTATAATCCATAAAACAGATAATAAGGTAGTTTTGTGGTTGTGCACAAAAAGCCTATAAAAGACTAAACTGTATTTACTTGGACAAAGCTGTCGATTTCGTTACGTATAGTGAGATCGAAGTTTACGTTTGCATTTCTGCTTCATACATCATCTTAAACCTTGTTTGTTCCAAAGGACAAAGAAAAAGCAAAAAAAAACACAAAAGAGTAAAGTGGTCATGTCAAATCTGTGTAGCTTGAGCTAATTGTTACTGCAAACTTAAAATCAGGTTGTTTTTTGGGTTCAAAAACACATGGACCTGACTACCCATATAATAATATTACAATTATCATAACGTAATGCCATGCTTCATGTATTGCATAAGTCGCATTAAAGCATAAAACAACTCAATAGACATCTGGACCCACTACGAAGGCAGCACGGCATGAGTCCACCTAGAGACACAACTAAAAAAATGGATACTACAGCGAGCAACTAAACATGTAGTCATTTATTTACAGGAATACAATGTGTTGTAAGGTGAAGAAGGCAAAAAGTAAATAAGATTCAATCAGTAAACGACAGACCTGTATTGAAGGGCCCTTGTAGCATCCATCATTTTGCCTGCATTTAAGGACCTGTGCAGCATTAATCATTTGTCATCCACAGATAACGAAGTAAGGAGAAATAGCATGTTAGTTGGCAATGACATCACCAAAATCCTAGCAGGTATGGTATGGGTACAAACGCTAACATTTTTGTGCACATCTCCTAGTAAACGAAAACCAACACGCAATTTCACTATAAACACTGTACTCAAAATGTAAATCTGTGAATCGGTTTTTTTTGTATGAATCAACGTTCCATAGGTTCCGATGTTATGTAGAAGGGAGCTAAATCTGGAATTATGGAGGCCTAACGCTATAAATAGGGACGACAATCCATTGGAGCCTTTTTACAACTGCAAATATTATAGTATGTCATAATGTAAAACGCATGTGCGAATTAGAAATCATGGCATCGCAAGAAATTTTGTAACTCACCAACAACCATAGCAGAGGATATGTACTAATCTTATAGACGCTAACTGCAGCCCTATTCATCGGCCATCCTTAACTATACAACTAAACTAAACCGCGAAAGTAACTTTTTATATAGATGAACATGTAGAAAGAGGCAATACTAAATGATGCAATAAGTGACTGAACTAAAGTGCTGCAAACAGGAAGCCAAATTATAGCAGCCTACCTCTATAGCAATTGGCCAATTATCTTACAGAATAAGGTAACATCTGAACAAAATTAGTAGATGAAACTAAATTTTAACAGCTATATGGTAGCCACAATTCTAACAGGGAGCTCACAGGTTACTCCAATAGTTGAACACGGAGAAAGATGGAACACTAAGTGTTGCAATAACTGGCTGAATCCAAGTACTGCAAACAGGGAGGAAAACTATAGCAGCCTATCTCTATAAAAACTGTCCAGCTGCTTTAGAGAATAAGGTAACATGTAAACCACTCTAGTAGGTGAAACTAAATCCCAAAAGCTATATGGTAAACGTAATTCAAACAGGTAGTTCACAGATTATCTAATTTCGGAAGAATATCCAACACAGCTATGGCCTTATATCTAACAATTAGACACTACAGGATATGGTAAGATATAATAAACATAGAAAGACTATATTTTCAATCGGTACAACACAGCACAGAGCACTCGTGATCTATAGTAGTAAAGAACGGAGTGACACACTATCAGCATTTTGTATGAAGACTCACATACTATCTGCAATTAAATTTTAACACCATGATGTCCCTTTGACTGAGACTCTGAAAACCTGAAACAGGTGTTTCCTGCGTGATTCCTTTGACAGACCTGAATACCATAAACAATATCATTGATGACTCTCTTAGTATCTCTTATTGAATAAACCACAGATTCATAGTATGAAGCACCAACAATACTATACCAGCTGTACAACAAAACACCTACTGCTGCGCAAGTCAAGATACGTACAGCATAAACTTGGTCTGTTTAACTCAATTCCATCACAGTTTTAATTGCGGTAAGTAACAGATACTTACACATCAATTCAGTAAAGGCACTGACAAAAGGCAGGACATCTAAACCTCAATAGTTTGAAGGTTAAAAGGCAACCTTTTTTATAAAACGAAAGGGAAAAAATGGCATACTACAAACAACTGCAGCACCAAAGATTTCTAACATTTTCTAGTAATTAATATTCAGAACCTGGGTTTTGCCATGCAAGCATCATATGAAACATTAAATGGCGAAGATTCTTATCAGCCAAATATTCTGGACGTGTAGTCACTTCATGAAGAGCTTAGTGGCAGCAGTACTCTAATATCTGCCTTGCGTATGTACTGCTTTCCTCACAGTTATCTGGGAAAGCAGCCTAATTTTTTTTTTGCAACTTGTCAGTTGCCAGAGGAAAAATCCTTAAACGTAAAAGTGAGGAAAGCAAGCAATTCACTTCAGAACTGAGCATTTCTAGAGGAACTTAAGTAAAAGCTTGGCGGACAGAAGCAAACAGTTCTATTGTAGCTAGTCACGCAGCCAACCGTGATCGACAAAAACAACACCTTGGAAGATATGAGGACACATAACTGAAGCTAACATCACTGCAAATAATACCTGAATGCATACGGAAGCAGACAGTTACATGGGTCGTCAAGAAACATTACCTTCGACACATGTTCTAGTGTGATTGCATCAGGGACTATCTACTACTTCAGCCTGAGCTCCAGGAACTCACTACTCCCCTGCAAGGCAAAACACTGCCCGACCTTCCCAAAGCCTGGCCGAAGCATGTTGTGTGGGTCGCCGTAATGTCCACCCAGAAACGCAGAAAGGATACCACGTTTGGCAACGTCCCATGCCTCCTAGTATCAAACAACTCTTCACCCAGCTGATGGCACGACATAGGCTACCCTACCAATTCCATCGGCGGCATGGTTCTCAATCTCCCTCATGGCGATCTCCCTGGCCACCGTGCGGACCTGATCTAGATCGACATAAACCGTAGAACCTGAAGCCAGGCTCTACCTGGCGTCATTCCAGAACCTCTCAAACTCGCCCTTTTCGAAGAACTCCATTCGCTTGAGCCTGCGCAGCGCGCCAATGAGCTCGTCGGTCCTGGTGTCGAGCCGCCTTAGCTGGCCCTCGAGGGCCAGCCTCTTCTCCTCGAGCAGCGCGGCGAGGTCGGCCCGGGCGGCCCCAACCTCACTGGCGAGGGCCAACCTCTTCTCCTCGAGCAGCGCGGTGAGCTCGCGACGGGCAGGCCCGCTCTCGACGTCGATCTTGCAGTCGTCGGCCTCGAGCTGCAGCTGCAGCTGCAGCCTCCGGAAGGTGCGGGCGGGGGAGGCCGAGGACGACCGTCGATTGAGCGGGGGAGACAGCTCTGGAGAGGGAGAGGGAGGCGAACGGCGGTTCGCGAGGGAGCCGCAGGCGCGGGGCAGAGAGGAGGCGGAGAGGACGCCGGAGGGTAGGCGGCGCGGCGCAAGGCAGTCTGTGGCACCGGAGGCCGCGGCCTAAGCAAGCGCAAGGCGAACGATTGAAGGGAGGGGAGGCGCCGAGGAGGCAGATGGGTAGGGAAACCGAAAGGGTGGGGGGGAGTAAGGGGGAGGGAGCAGCAACGGCGGGGGAAGGAGACCGAGTGGGCGGCGGGGGAGGAAGAGCGAGCGACGGCGTGGACGCGGCGGCTGGGGAGGGAGACCAAGGGGTCAGGAGTGAGAGAGAGGGAGGGAGCGGCGGCGGTGACGGTGGAGGGAGGCCGAGAGGGTGCGGCGGAGGCGTGAGGAGAAAGGGGAACGGGACGGAGCGTCGCGACACGGAGGGTTTCGGGGTGACGTGGGTTTCGGGGCGACGTGGCCGCGCGAGCGTCGCTCGTTCCCACAGAGCGCGTCGGTTCGGATCGGGCGGACGCGAGCGAGCGCTGGCGCGATCGAACGGTCAGGGAAATCGTGCCGACGTAGCGGGTACGGGAGAGCTCCAAAGCCAGGAGCCTTATATGTTAGTAATTTCCAATCCAATCCAATGCAACACATGCCCGCTTTGCTTCGATCGATTGGGAAGCAGCCTATTCCAATTCCAATTCCAATCAGTAGGAAGACGAGGAGGAAGAAGCTGGCTTTTGGTTCTAAGCTTATCTTGTGTGAAGATGAAGAGGATGGGATGGCTATTATTCCAAATGGGATGGGCTGTTTGGCGCACACAGCTAGCTACACAAGAAGAATCGAGGAAGAAGAATCGAGGAAGAAGAAGCAGCAGCAGCAGCAGCAGCAGCTAAAGCTAATATAGGCCAAGCTGCAACTCCTTTCCTTTGCTGGTGATCCCTGATCCTCACCGCCCATCTCCGGCTTATCCCCGATCGGACGGTCCAGATTGGCGGTGGCGTCCCACCCGGTGCTCGTACGCCACCACTCACCGCCCCCCCCCATCTCAAAGCTCGCTCGGTCGCTCTGCCTTTCCCCCTCGCCTAGTTCTTCTTCCTTGGTTTCCCTTCTTCACTCGCCTCTTGGTTCCTCCTCCTCCCTCGTTTGCCCCTCTGCTCGCTCGCTCGCTGCTCCCCTCCCCCTCTCTCGCGATTCCTTGTGCCCCCGCCCTCTCCCTCTCTCGCCCTGGAGGGCTAGTTGCTAGGGTTTCCTGCCTCAGGGGGGCAGATCCGGCGTCGGCGTCGTCGTTGGTGGATGGGGGCGCCCCGATGAAGCCCAATCCCACTGGGCCTCAGCTCAAGCGTCCCAACCTCGCACGATCGGATCCGTGAGTACCTTCCAATCTCGCTTTCGCTTTCGTCTCGTCTTCCTCTTCCTTTTCAAACAAAACAAACATGCATGTCATGTGATCTAATCCCGATGCTCTTCCATTCTCCTCCTCAAGGAACATGTCTCCGCCGCCGCCCGCGCCCGCGCCCCCGCCACCGCCGCAGGTCTCCGCGCCATCACCACCACCGCCTGCCCAGAAGCTTACCACCAACGACGCCCTCGTCTACCTCAAGGCCGTCAAGGACACGTTCCAGGACAAGCGTGACAAGTACGACGAGTTCCTCGAGGTCATGCGTGATTTCAAGAGCGGGAGGTCCGGCGCTTCCCTTCCCTTCCCTGCCCTGCCCTGCCTTCCATTCTTCTTAACACTTGCCGTGGACCGTTAAACCTCCTCTATTTATCTTGTCTTGTCTTTTTTTTGATTCCTTTCCGGGATTGGTTGCAGGATCGATACCACCGGTGTGATTATCCGTGTGAAGACCCTGTTTAATGGCTTCCCTGACCTCATCCTTGGCTTCAACGCTTTCTTGCCAAAGGGGTATGCGATCAAGGTCCAGGACCTGGAGAAGAAGCCTGTCGATTTCATGGAGGCAATCAATTTCGTCAACAAGATAAAGGTTTCGACATCTTCTCTTCCTTTGATAGCTCCTGCTAGGGACAAATGCTTTAATTATCGTTGCGGTTTCCCGCGCTGCAGAGTCGATTCCAGCAGGAGGACCATGTCTACAAGTCATTCTTGGGCATCCTCAACATGTACCGCATGCATAACAAATCCATCCAAGATGTTTACGAGGAGGTACCTTGCCTTTTCTGGACACCTAGTACGTTGTATATGGCAATGCGAAATTCTGTGTCACCACGTGTCTCTTTTCTAGGTCGCGACTCTGTTCCACGACCATCCTGATTTGCTCGAGGAGTTCAAGCATTTCTTGCCTGATACGTCAACCGCTCCACAAGCGGTGACCGTTCCTAGAGGTGTCTCGGTCAGACATGATGACAGGACCCCAATAATGCCTTCTGCTAGGAATGTGCCAAGCATTAAGGTAAATGTAGAGATGGGCCTCTGGTTTTGTTATCTGTCTTCATTTCCAAATGCTCGACTAATTGTATAGGTACCACAGAGTGTTTCCTTGTACCTGAACCAACGTAATTTTCCCCTTCAATGTTACTGTCTCGTGGTGTTCAGTGAAATTAATGGGATATACCGACAAACTTCAGTTTATCTTACATGAGCGTTAAAATAAGTAATGAAGTATTGTTGACATTGGCTCTGGGACTTTAGGGATGTAGATGCAAAATAATTAAATAGTCAATGTTAGTACATGGAATCTACTTTGTCTATTCAGCTCATATTCCTGCATATACTTTTAGACTTCAATGCTGCAGTTCACTACTTCACTGGCCAGAAAATTTTACTCAGAATTGTTGTTTTCTCTAACTCTAGAGAGAGAGGGCTTATCCATCAACCGCTGATCATGACTTCAGTGTTGATCGCCCCGATCTTGATAGTGATCCCCAGAGAAGGTGTCTCGAGAAGGAAAATGATTGTAAAGTTGATCGGGATAGAAGAGATTATGAAAGGGATGAGAAGGATGGTGAATATGACAGCAAATATTTGGATGGGGGACAGCGTAAGCGCAAACCTCTCTCAAGGAAGATGGAGGGTACTTGTGCTGAGACACAACAAGGGGGGGCTAGCATCTCTGCTTCATCATACAATGATAAGGATGCACTGAAAGGTGAGTCCCTTGCCATGTTCAATAGCACTAAGATGTCAATTTGTGCGGATATGTGTGCAATATGGCATCGTTAGTGCCTTGTAGTTCCATTGGTTTGTGTTAAATCCATCTTGTTCTTTTATTCAGCTTAGTGTATAGCATTGATATCCAAATTATTAAATGTCCTACACAGTCTTTCCTCTTTTATGTGTTAGATTCATTTCTTATCATTCAAAATCAGGTGTGTACACACAAGAGTTCCTTTTTTGCGAGAAAGTAAAGGAGAAGCTAGAACCTGAAGCTTACCAGGAGTTTTTGAAATGCCTTCACATATACAGCCAGGAAATAATTACAAGAAGTGAATTGAAAAATTTGGTAAGCTGAATTGATGTGTTCTAGGCCAATTCCAAATCTTAGTTAATGATCTATAAGGGCTTGCTAGATACAAACTAGAGTGGATAAACCTAATGTTATGTTTCTGAACATGAATAGCCTTGCTGATTTTCAGGTAAACGACATACTTCAGCACTATCCAGATCTTATGAATGGATTTAATGAGTTCTTGGAACATTGTGAAAATATAGGTAGATTGCATATATTCACTATGTTGGATGCACTTCCTTGATTTCATATCGATATCTAAGATTCTGTCTACTCTGTAGATGGCTTTCTGGATGGAGTCTTCAATAAAAGTAAGCGATGGTTGACTTTGAAGTTTAGAATTTCACTTGCTGTACTCTTTGTAGAGATTGTTTATATTAGTTTTTTTTAATCAAGGGCAACAAACAGTTAAATCAGTGGAAAAAGAGAGAGATAAAGAGCGTGAGGGGGAGGATAAGGAGAGAGATCGTGAAAAGGAGAGAGAAAAGGAACGAGAAAGGCTTGATAAAGGGTCTGCACTCATTTCTAAGGAAGGCGCTACCTACAAAGCTAGCACATTCTCTAGCAAAGAAAAGTATAACCTATGCAAGCCAATATCAGAGCTTGATCTCTCAAATTGTCAGCGGTGTACTCCAAGTTACCGACTTTTGCCTAAAAATGTAAGCTGATTCAACTCCATGTAGAGTCTGATAATGTCTTCCATAACATCTCATGTTCTTTTTTTCAGTACCCAATGCCTCCTGCAAGTTGCAGAACTGTCCTCGGAGCCTCTGTACTCAATGATCTTTGGGTATCAGTGACCTCGGGAAGTGAGGATTATTCATTTAAGCATATGCGGAAGAATCAGTATGAAGAGAGCTTGTTTAGATGTGAAGACGACAGGTTCTGGACTATGTTTCATGTTTGACAATGTCTAACTGTTGCTACCTATTCGTAAAGCACTTAATCTATTGGTTCACTATTCATATGTTTTAGCAATCGAATTTCGATAGGAACAACCTGAGATGGTTGTGCTTGATCAGACCTTTGGCTGTCATGATTGATATTCACAACCACACGACCACATTCATGGCAAGTTGGTAGCTATCATGTTATAATGCTTAGGCAATCCAATATGTATCTTTTATTGGTGCCTGTTTTTGGTCATCGAGCATAGATGATTCAGTTCTTCCTTAGAGAGTGATGGTTATGTAAAAGTAGTGCACACTATGGAGGTAACCATAGGGACTTTGATTGTATGAGTAATTTAAATCTGGCTTTTATGCATATGCTATATTGCACCTTGTGTTTCTTGTTCTCCAGCATTGTGTCATTCATTAACCAGAGTAGCATCTACTGCACATCATACATCGCCATGTTGTTGTAGTAGCTCGTAAGATGATAGTTACTCTCTGTGAAATGGACCTTTTCAGGTTTGAGTTGGACATGCTGTTGGAATCTGTTAATGTGGCGATTAAGCGTGTTGAGGAGTTCATAGAAAAGATGCAAGACAACTCAATCAAACCAGACAGCCCTATACGCATCGACGAGCATTTGACTCGTAAGTATCCATGAACATTCACATGCATATCATCATGTATGAAAGTTCTTTTGTTGTATGTTTTTTGTCTGCTCTCTTTTGGTTGAACTACAGTTACAACACATGCATATCATTAAATTCTTTGTGCTGTTGACAGCTTTGAATCTGAGGTGCATTGAACGCTTATACGGTGATCATGGCCTTGATGTCTTGGATGTTCTTCGAAAGAATGCTAGCGTGGCATTGCCAGTTATTTTAACAAGGCTTAAGCAAAAGCAAGAGGAATGGTCAAGGTGCCGGTCAGATTTTAATAAAGTTTGGGCTGAAATATATGCCAAGAACTATCACAAGTCCCTTGACCATCGCAGTTTTTATTTCAAACAACAAGATACAAAGAATCTGAGCACAAAAGGTATGCATTTATGATGTGTATATGTTCTGTTGTTCCTGGTACTGAAATCATCATGTATGTCTAGTAGCCTTCATTTATGATGTGTATATGTTCTGTTGTTCCTGGTACTGAAATCATCATGCATGTCTAGTAGCCTTGCCTTGCAGCTGTATGTTTTAAAACTACTTTCTTTTCCCTTGTGCAGCTCTGTTGGCTGAGATCAAAGAAATTAATGAGAAGAAAAGGAAGGAGGACGATGTGCTTCTTGCTATTGCTGCTGGGAATAGGCGGCCAATAGTTCCTAATATGTCATTCGAGTATGTAGACTCAGAAATTCATGAAGATGTTTATCAGGTCATCAAGTACTCTTGTGGAGAAGTCTGCAGTTCTTCAGATCAAGCTGACAAAGTGATGAGAATCTGGACAACATTTCTGGAGCCTATATTGGGAATTAAACCCCGAGTTCATGGTGCTGACGATGCAGGTGTGGTAAAAACCAAGAGCAGAACCCCAAAAGCTGGTCTTGCAAGTGTTGAGGAAATTAATAATGCAACAGCAAATGGTGCAGCTGCTGTTAAGCAAGCCAATGGTGATGAAAGCATTCCAAAGGAAGAATCACAATCTTCACGTGCTATATTGGTGAACAGAGTTACAGAAGATGCTCAAAATGGTTTCCGTGATGTTGACCGAACTGTTAGCAGAGGTGAGGAACCATCTAACAATTCATTACAGGGAAGAGTGCAAAATACCATCCCTGCTGCTGATGAAATGGCGGCAGTAACTGCACAAAACATGTCCACTGAAAGATCAGTGGAGAACACTCACCTTTCTCGGACTGAACAGAATCAAAGTAGAGCAAATTTGGAGCTTACATCAGGTTTGTCTGTATGTTAAATATGTAGAACACTAATATTTTAAGCTACACTTTTTCAGAGCTAATAATTTATCATGATTTTGTTCGCCAGTTCTCAGTGGCTTCATTTTGCCTGTTAGGTACTAATGTTTCTAGAAGTACTCTATCCGGAGGTGAGGCTGCGGTTGAAGCTAAGGGTGGCAATGAAACAATTCCCTCTATGGGGGTATGGCCATTTTACTTACCATTTCTGACACTCACTGAATATTATCTTTGCATGTTCTCTTTCTTGCCTTTTCTTACACTGTTTTGGTTAATTCTTATTGGTGGCAGTTTTGTCAATGCTAAGTGCAAGTGTATACAGTGGAATAAAACAATGGAAAATTAAATTTAGGACCTGCTTAGTTATCCAGGGGGCAATGTACATTCCCCTTTTCCTAAAAAAAGGCAGTCAGGAAGTTCATGTTTAACTTAGTGTATTTTCATTTTAACAGACCAGAGAAACTGGGAGGCCAGGATCTTTGAATGGGGAGGATAATAAAGTTTCTTCATTTAATGAATATTCTGGATCCCACAACAATTCAAAGGTTGAAAGAGAAGAGGGAGAATTATCGCCTAATGGGGATTTTGAAGAGGAGAATTTTGGGCCTCTTGAAGATGTAGCTGTAGAGGGAGCTTCTAAACCGAAGGAGGGTTCTACTAGCAGACCTCTTCAGGGTAGACCTAGGGAAGCAGCCGAGTTTGCTGGAGAGAATGATGCTGATGCAGATGATGAAGGTGAGGAAAGTGCCCAGAGATCTACAGAAGACAGTGAAAATGCATCTGATGCTGGTGAAGACGCCTCTGGTAGTGAATCTGGTAACGGTGAGGAGTGTTCTCGAGAAGATCATGAGGACGAAGAAGATATGGATCATGATGATCCTGATGCAAAGGCCGAAAGTGAGGGTGAGGCAGAGGGTAACACAGAGGCACAGGATGCGGATGGGGGAATATCACTATCATTTTCAGAACGCTTGCATAATACAGTTAAACCACTTGCCAAGCATGTTCCCACAGCTTTACATGGTCATGAAGAGAAGTTTTCACGTATATTTTATGGAAATGATTCATTTTATGTTTTGTTCAGGCTACATCAGGTTAGTTTTTCTGTTTTCTTGCCAGGTCTCATGTTCTTGCATATGTGGTTAGCTCCCCTCGGCTAACTTGTATTTGATTGCAGATCTTATATGAGAGAATACTGTCAGCCAAGACAAACTCTTCCACAGCTGAAAAGAAGTGGAGAGCTTCTAAGGATACAAACTCCCCAGACCAATATTCAAAGTAATATTGCTTTGCTACTCCGCTTCCATGGATACATTTTCACATGATGGATAGCTAATGTGTTATTATTGCAGGTTTGTGAGTGCACTGTATAACTTGCTTGATGGTTCTTCTGACAACACCAAATTTGAGGATGACTGCCGTTTGATTATAGGGACTCAGTCATATGTTCTTTTTACTTTAGATAAGCTGATATACAAAGTTGTGAAGCAGGCAAGTTGTCTCATTGATTGTATCTGTTTTGCTGCATAGTTGCTACAATATTAATTTTTCCTACCTGTCTTCAGCTTCAAGCGATAGCATCAGATGAAATGGATAACAAGCTGCTCCAGCTTTATGTATATGAAAAGTCTAGGTCTCCTGGGAGGTTCTTTGATCTAGTTTATCATGAAAATGCTCGTGTTCTTCTCCATGATGAAAGCATATACCGATTTGAACGTGTAAGTTTCTTTACAATATCCATCTTTCAGTGATTTCCATAATTTACTTTCATCGTGCTGTGCCTTTGTACCAGGATGCAATGAAATTTGATAATATTTGGCGTTTTCTCTTACTACCAAATCACGCATACTTGTGTTCTAATTTGCAGCGCTCAAATCCTACAAGATTATCTATTCAGCTCATGGAGTACGGGCATGAAAAGCCCGAAGTAACTGCAGTCTCAATTGATCCAAATTTTTCATCTTATCTTTATAATGAGTACCTGTCAAGTATTCAGAATACGAAATTATCTGACGATGTCTTCCTTGGGAGGTACTTTTCTGGCACCATATTGGAGCCCTAGATTTCACTTTCCTTGTTCTTTTCATGATTTGATATCATTTCCCCAGGAATAAGCTGAAGCACGGGAGCAACGATGACTCTCATGCTTCTTTGAAGGCCATGGATGGTTTCATGGTCACTAATGGTCTTGAATGCAAGATATCCTGCAAATCCTCAAAGGTACTTGTATTTTAGTAGCAAAATTGTGGCCCCCACCACAAAGTAATGTAATATTGAATCTATCATCACCATTTTTCCTATTTTCTATATATTACTGAAGCTTTTGATTGATCGCGATGCCACTTTGACCATTGACCATGTCATATTTTGCCACCTTGTTAATATTTTTGCCTTTTTGGACATATTTGCAGGTTTCCTATGTCCTTGATACTGAAGATTTCTTATTTCGTATAAGAAAGAGGAGGAGAGTTTCCTCTAGTGACAAGGCAGATTTTGTGAAGGCTTATGCTGCAAAAGCACAGCAATTTCATAGATTTCTCTCTAGGCCCTAGGGTCATGTTGGCAAAATTCTGGTAATTTGTTTAGCTTACAATGACATGCATCATTAGATTGTTGTAGTGAGCCTTCATGTTTATTTACAATCACATGCATCGTTAGATTGTAGCGCGCCATCATATTTAGTACGGTTGATGTGCTACACTTTTTCCGGAATATGCTCGCTGTCCAATTATGGCAGTACGGTCTATATGAAGGTTCCTTGTGATGTGCTCACATCAATTGTGAGCATAAATTATGGATGATGCTTCGGAGCTGTTGAATACCTAAGTTCTGAACACCAGCTATGCACACCATGCATTGAGATTTTTTTTTTGCAAAAAGTCTGAAAATTAGCATTTTACATCCATGTGCCCAGTGCCTACGGAGGGAGTTTTACACTAATATGCACTGTTCAGTTTGTAGTCCCTGCAGCCATTGTTCCAGAGAATTTTACAACGCTCCCATGATGTTTCTGGTTTGCAGCCATTGTATCTAATCTGGAGATGACCCTGACGTGCTTTCACAAAGGTGGTGGGAAACAGAATCTTCCCCACCTTTCAGACAGCACCAACACCTTTTGGGATAACAGCTGAGAGGATACTCTGGTAAATACCAAAGCATGTATGGCAATCTTAAGTTACCTTATTCTGCTGAAAATGTGTACATATGTATTCCCAGAATGTCGCTTATTCAGGTTAATTTTACTGGTTCCATTAACTGATCATTGTCAGTGTCCATATAATTTTTTGAACGTTTGCCCCATTTGTTTTCTTGAAGCTATGTAGTCTTCATTTAATCCAATGTCGACAACATGGGTCGTTTGGTAATCAGACACTTTATTATATTGCAATGCCATCTGAGTACAACAACCTGCATTTGCAAGGTGTTGTATTTGTGAGCTTGAGCTATGTAGTGCAACAATGGTGACGATGTGCAGGTGTTGACAGTCTTCATCATATGTACCATCATCACATGCTTTTGCTGCAAGTCGATACCGGCACAAGTGGCCTGCCTGGTCAGCCAGCAGAAGCAGCCTGTTGATGCTCTGAGTGACTGCACCCTTCAACAACTAGTGGAACCAGCCTCACCAAGTAAATCGAAACATTCTCTGCATGCTCCTCTCTCAAATCTCTCCAATTTTATTTTAGATAAGAGGGGGGGGGGGATAGATAGGGATCTCATACAAGTATGGGGATGAAACAGAATTCACGACACCGCCTCACCACCACTGGCTCTGTTGAAATGTCATCCCAATTGATACCTCTACATCAACATAACCTAGCTCTTCCACGAAGCCTTGCATCCACACAACAAGGACCAATTACTTGACTGATAAGTATCAAACAAGTCGACTTTCCCATCCCCATATATAGCTTCGGTTGCTCCCAGAACCACCTCGTCCGACGCTGGATTTGGAACGAATTGAGAGATGGGAATTGAGATGGAGGAGGACTTGGGAATCAGAATAGAGAAGCACCTAGGGGGCTTGGTGAAAATGTCCATCCTACTCACAGCCAGGTGCTATCGCCCTTGTGGAAGGCCACGCTGGCACAGGAGGCTGTCCACGCGATAGCTCGCGATAGCTTCCAAGGTGGCATGGGCGGTGAAGTTGATGATCCACCTAACCTGGTTTAGTGACCCAGATGTGCAAATTAAAAGGTCAATGACATAAATGAACCATCCAAACAAGTTTAGTGATTCACAGTTAGGGGTGCAAACGAAACAGATACGGACAGATATCACTCATCCCGTATCTTTTTCCATATTAGCATACTTTCTATCTGATGTAGCTTAGTACTCACCAGGGATTAAAATCCCGGCCGGGTTTGCAAATTCAAATTTCGAATTTTGAATTTCAGATGGTTTTTAATCAAATTTGAGTGAATTTCGTCCGAATAAAACCCGGTTTGACCGGTAACCGGCCGGTTACCGGTACCGGCCAGGGAGCGGGAAATATGCCGGGAGCGGTTATGTGAACCCTACTCAGTCATGACAATTGACAAAGTACGCACGCCTTTCAGGTTTCAGACTGACAAGCTGATTGTTGTGACACCATCAATATTTTAACAGCGACATACTGGCTCTGGCTGGCATTGGAGTCACATTTATTCAGCCATGAAAAAAAATGACAGCTAGTTAGTTACAAGTTGCAGTTACTGTAAAAAAAATTACAAGTTGCAGCAAAAGTGCAAAGTGCCTGTTGTATCTTTCACACCTCAGACATCATATTCCATGGCGGAAACCCTCCACTCTGCTCCTCTCGCCAACTGAAAATGAACATTTTTGCCGTAAGTAACTTTTGATATTGAAAAAACACTATTACACAGCACAAGCTATACCTAATCAAGAATTTTCCTAGCGCTTGTAAACAACACATTTGACTTACTATTTATATGTAAGATAAAGAATGAACACAAGCGTGCTGATGCACGAACGGATGAAGGCAAACCCACCAATCCACCCACGCCATGTAACTTTTGAAATCCATCACCCACTAGTTCAGGAACAGTTTTTAGGTCCATTTTGCTAAAACATTAGTTGGAATTACCATTTGTATAGCAATGAGTATGTCCAAACTGAAAAGTATATATATGATACCAAAACTCTGAAGCATACTATCCATTTCAAGGAGAACTATATCAGCTTCAGCGAGTGTTGCTCCATACACCCCACTCCTTTTTGTCACAGAATGGCCCTCCCACCTTCCAAGTAGCGCATTTATCCTATCATTGCTCGCAATCTAGTGACAAAGTAATAGAAAATTAGGATAACTTGGCATGGTCCTGTCATAAGATAATTCGACACGAAGATTACAGCATTTGACTTTAGGAACTCACCTCAGGATCAGTTGAAGAGTAGGTAAGTGGCACTACAGATCCCTGCTTTGGGTCCATTATGTGAAAAGCCCTTACTCGACTATTGCCCTCAAGAGATGAAGAGAGTAAAGGCAATTCTCACATACAACAGATGGTTACGAGAAGGTATCTTCAAGTTTCTGGTGAAGTCAAAATAAATATGTTACATACACCTTACGATAAGAGCATCACAATGCAGTTAACACCTAAGATTGTGGACAACCACTATCATCTTCTCCAAGCACGCCAGCTCGAAGGACAGTCTCCAGCATTCCAGCAGTCTGGTACCTCAGAGCAAATGCCTTCTCTTCAGGAAAGAACCCTATATGTACACTAAACAGTGTTACTCATTAAAGAAGCTCAGAACCACAAAATTTTACCACAATAAGAAAATATGAAGAGGCCTACTACAAACTTCGGTGCACCTGCTGATATTTATCTACAGTGAACATGTTCGTCTCTTTAATTTTGTACTCTACCCATTCTGGTTCAGAATCCTCCTCATCTACAATTGATATATTAGAGGAAGCTTGCTTGATATACAGCCTACAAAACACAATATATAAAAGACAGTACATTCAGGATCCCAGGGCACATGCAAACAGCCAAAGCATTGCAAATTTGTAACTCATGGCTGGTCAAAGAGCCGGCACAAACAAGAAATACATATAAGCAAGCTTAAAACTTCACTAAACCGAAAAAAGGAGTAAATATGATGATTGAAAAGTATAAGAATTGAAACAAACACGATTTGGCATGAGGAGTAAATATCACTGGGAGTAATATTACGATTGCAGAAGGCTGATGAGGTCGTCGTCCCCGTAAGTACTGACGGACAGTCGCGTGCTAATCCCCTCCCATGTGCGTCGAATTGCTGAACACAAACAACAATTGGCCAAATTAGGAATCCAGGAACAGGGAGGCGAGGCGGGGGTACGTACATACAAGGAGACGTTCCACTTTCCGACGTTCAGGTCGAAGAAGCGGTGGAGGTTGTCGATGCTCATCGCCTCGTCCTCGTCCACCTCCGGAGGCGGCGGCGGCGAGGGTTAGGGGATTTGGGAGATGTGGTTTGTGGAGGGCGGCGACGTTCGGGTGACTCGGGCTGTGTGTGTTAGCCAGGCGGCAGTCACCTCGGATAGCTCATAGCTCCTTATCGAATCCGAATCTTTCTCCGGAAAAAAAACATCCAGATCCAGAGGGAAAACGAATAAACGCTCCGAATTGTATCGGTCGATCGGGAACTACTCATTCCGTTTGCACCCCTCTTCACGATGCAATTTACTCGAAAAATAAACACACTGTTTCTTTTTTACTTCAACGGTTTCAGTTTTTAGGGTTTTTAGGGTTTAGGGTTTAGGGTTAGGGTTTAGGGTTTAGGGTTTAGGGTTTAGGGTTTAGGGTTTAGGGTTTAGGGTTTAGGGTTTAGGGTTTAGGGTTTAGGGTTTAGGGTTTAGGGTTTAGGGTTTAGGGTTTAGGGTTTAGGGTTTAGGGTTTAGGGTTTAGGGTTTAGGGTTTAGGGTTTAGGGTTTAGGGTTTTAGGGTTTAGGGTTTAGGGTTTTTTTTAGGGTTTAGGGTTTTAGGGTTTAGGGTTTTTAGGTTTGGGTTTAGGGTTTAAATTTTTTAGGGTTTAGGGTTTAAATTTTTAAATTTAAAATTTTTAAATTTTTAAAGTTTAAATTTAAAATTTAAAATTTAAAATTAAATTTAAATTTAAATTTAAAAATTTAAAATTTAAATTTAGGGTTAAAGGGTAAATTTAAAATTTAAAATTTTTTAAATTTAAAATTTAAAAGGGTTAAAATTTAAAATTTAAAATTTTAAATTTAAATTTTAAATTTAAATTTAAATTTAAAATTTAAATTTTTTAAAATTTAAATTTAAAATTTAAATTTAAATTTTTTTAATTTAAATTTAAAAGGGTTTAGGGTTTAAAATTTAAATTTAAAATTTAAATTTAAAATTTTAATTTAAATTTAAATTTAAATTTAAAATTTAAAATTTAAATTTAAAATTTAAATTTAAATTTAAAATTTAAAATTTAAATTTAAATTTAAAATTTAAATTTAAAATTTAAATTTAAATTTAAATTTAAAATTTAAAAAAATTAAATTTAAAATTTTAAATTTTTTAAATTTAAAATTTAAATTTAAAAAATTTAAAATTTAAATTTAAATTTAAAATTTAAAATTTAAATTTAAAATTTAAATTTAAAATTTAAAATTTAAATTTAAAATTTAAATTTAAATTTAAAGTTAAATTTTAGGGTTTAAAATTTAAAATTTAAATTTAAAATTTTTAGGGTTTAAAATTTAAAATTTAGGGTTTAAATTTAAAATTTAAATTTTTTTAAATTTTAGGGTTAAAATTTTTATTTTAAATTTAAAATTTTAGGGTTTTAAATTTAATTTAAAATTTAAAATTTAAATTTAAATTTAAAATTTAAATTTAAAATTTAAATTTAAATTTAAATTTTTAAATTTAAAAGTTTAAATTTAAAATTTAAATTTAAAATTTTAAATTTAAAATTTAAAATTTAAATTTAAATTTAAAATTTAAAATTTAAATTTAAAATTTAAATTTAAATTTAAATTTAAAATTTAAAATTTTTAAAAAATTTAAAATTTAAATTTAAAATTTAAATTTAAAATTTAAAATTTAAAAAATTTAAAATTTAAATTTAAAATTTAAATTTAAATTTAAAATTTAAATTTAAAATTTAAAATTTAAAATTTAAAAATTTAAAATTTAAATTTAAAATTTAAAATTTTAATTTAAAATTTAAATTTAAAATTTAAAATTTAAATTTAAAAATTTAAATTTAAAATTTAAAGGGTTTAGGATTTTAAGGGTTTTAAGGGTTTAGGGTTTAGGGTTTAGGGTTTAGGGTTTAGGGTTTAGGGTTTAGGGTTTTAGGGTTTAGGGTTTAGGGTTTAGGGTTTAGGGTTTTTAGGGTTTAGGGTTTAGGGTTTAGGGTTTAGGGTTTAGGGTTTAGGGTTTAAATTTAAGTTTAGGGTTTAGGGTTTTGGGTTTAGGGTTTAGGGTTTAGGGTTTAGGGTTTAGGGTTTAGGGTTTAGGGTTTAGGGTTTAGGGTTTAGGGTTTAGGGTTTAGGGTTTAGGGTTTAGGGTTTTAGGGTTTGAGTTTAGGTTTAGGGTTTAGGGTTTTAGGGTTTAGGGTTTAGGGTTT